>VWZK01014938.1:1479521-1782283 GCA_013396935.1 Baryphthengus martii | reverse complement strand
TAGTAATCCCCCCCCCCCCCCCCCAATGCTTTTTTATTATAGCAGTGGTCTGTCTTTATCTGCCCAGGTCAGATACATCCATTCTAGCACATCCAAGTCATAGTCAAACTGACTGAAGACTCAAGCACCAATTCATAGCTATTAGCTTGAAATGTCTGGCCATGCCCTGGCAACTGGGACACGGAGCGGGATCCCGCTGCGCTGAGCCCTGTGTGCACACACAGGAGCACGAACAGGACACTTTGCTTCAGACCCTGCTCAGTCACTGGCATGATTACAAAGTGTTAAAGGTCTGATATAAGTTGTGAACTCACTTCAGTTTATATGAGCATTCAGAGAGTTAAAGCTAGCAGTTCATTTCTTTTTTCTTTTTTATTATTATTTTATTTTAATAGTGACTGTGCGCTTCTCAATTTCTGTATTATTCACACCTCAACAAATCTTATTTCATTAGATTTTGGGAACTGCAACAGTAATTTTGGTGATTAACTTTAAATTGGGGATAATACACGACCAGACATTAACATAATGTCAAAACAATTTTGTACAATTGTTACTTAACCTCGGTCAAATCATTTCCACCTCCAGCATCCTCCCAAATGGACCTTTATTAATATGACACAGACAAACACAAGAGAGCCCTGCATTTTATGCAGGGAAATGATTAAACAAGAACACTTACCAGAAATGATCACGCAAGGTAACGAGGCAGCAGGAGGGCAAATCTCTGCATTCTCCTATTCTCGGGGCTGCAGCTGGTGCCTTTAGAGGAACTACATGAACAAGCCCTTGACAGGATGCTCAGGAAAGGTGTCATAAATTGTCTTGCTTGGATAACAAATAGCGGAAGCTCAGCAGCAAGATGTTTAGCTTCTTGTGTTTACTATACATAGGTGATTTCAAAGCTGATGGATGGGTATTAATTACTGTGGAGACTGAAGACCTTTATTTCTATCTTGATGTCACAGCTAAACCTGAGAGAAACCATATATTAGGGCTGAAGGCGAGTTCATTCTCTGTGGCCTCTTCAGTCAATGAACAGAGCAGAAAAAAAAGGCAAAAAACCCTCAAGGAGTGATGTGTTGGAGATAAGTTGGTGCTTCACACAGCCAGGGGATATGTTTACTCCTATGAAGACTCGCTATGGGAGAGGTAGCTGAGGTTCATCACTGAACAGGAACCACATTCCCATCACATGCTGTAATTGTCAGAGAATTCTCCCGGGCATTCATCTCCTTAACTGTCAGGGGAAAGTGAAAACGTTTAACCAGGTGTCCAACTTTCCATCTCACTGGACTTTTTAGGGCCTCATCTTGCAATTTCCAGAGCTTATTTACAATCAGTGGATCAGCTCCCAGTGACATTAAGGAGCCTCGATGCTGAAGCTGGGATAGAGGGGTGCTGGGCTTGTTGCAGCCGTGTTGGGGGACTGTCTGGCCAGATACCTACTTTGCACATGGACTTGCTTGAAGAATTACTTCCAAAGCACAACAAAAACTGGAAATTGGCTGAAATTTGTGACTTTGTTCTCCAGCTTGGACCAGTAAAGGCAAATACAAGGTAAATGTGAAAAAAAAAACACCACAAAATTTGTCAACAGACCAGCTTTTATCCAAAGAGCAACCACAGAGATTAGTGTTGTTGGCAGAACTCCCCTTCACAATCTAGCTGAGATGCTTCTGACTGGTTTGATATTAGTTTGCATAGTCCCATACTCTTGGAGAGGATGTCCTTCCCATAACCTCTGCTTGGTGCAACACCTGGCAGTCCTTCAGTTCTGGACTGTGAAGAAGTTCCCGTCAGAACCATCAAGCTCTGAAAATGTTTGGAAGTTTGAAAATGTTTTGCTCTGTAAGGTATAATCCTCTTCTACTTGCTTAGCCAGAGACACTCAGCTTCCAAAGAGAGGAAGAAGCAGATAATCACCTTGCAAGCACTGGGAATGAATAAACAAATCACCTCCTGCAACTAAATTCACTGACAAGAACCTTCATTTAGATACTCTAAGTTTGAAATATTCAAGACCTTCGACAATGTTGACTTAAATTCATTCTGACATTTATTAAAAAAGTGTAGGGGAAAGAAAAAGAAAGTACAAATAACTTGTTTGGTTTGGTTTAGTTCGTGGGTTTGTTAGAGATTTTTTTTTTTTCCACATAATCGGTCAGAATGGAACACCAATAAATCTGAGAAGGTAATAAACAGCTCATAAAAAATCACTTTTCAAACTGTTGCTAAAACAACCTCACAACAGTTGGTGCACTAATGGCTCACTGGAGGGATCAGAGAAAGCTTAGGTGAGCTGTGAGCTTCAGGGTAACAAAAAGTGCTAGTTGTTAGCACGGTACCATGGCTTTACATTAGGAAGAGTCGGTACCAGTGCATGTAGAAAGCATGAGGAAACTATTAGGAGCTGCTTGCTCCTTTCTCTGCCTTTGATCTCTCATTTTTCTCTGCAATACACTGCAGTTGGGAAAGGTTTGTCTTTTCTACACAGGGCCTGAAGTTTATTGTGAGGTGTTGCAGGGAGGTGTTTTGTGGCTTGCAGCAGGTAGAGGATATGGCACAGATGTTCTAGGAAGTAATCTGGACTGAACATCTGCTAGAGGGTTGGCAGTAATGTGAGGAACAGGGTTTGATGCATAGAACGGCCCCTTCTCCATTATGTTAATAGCTCCTTTTCCATTTGGAGACCCTTTCTGTTTCAGATGAGTGCGACCAATGCATGTGCATTTAGGACATCTGCATTTTACCCAAAAAAAAACCATTTCTTATGAAAAAAATAAAAAAATGACACTTATCTAAACTCTCACAGCAAAAAAAAGTGTTTGTTTGAGAAGAAGTCCTTGTTACTGCCAAAGTTCACCGCAACAAGTCCTTAAAGAGAAAGATTGTGCGTTAAACAAAGAATCATGTTGTCTCTGCAAGCACCCGCTCGAGGAAGGAGGAACAAAGCATGAGTCACCATGACGTACACAAGTGAAATTATGAATAATAAGCTAAAAATAAAGTGCTTTCAAATAGAGTTGTGTTCCTACTTCTGACTGAGCAGCATGTTCCTCGAGGGAAGATGACACCCTCCTATCTCAACTGGGCAGCACTGTCAGCCTCACACAGAGCCCCGAAACGAGCAGCTCCCTAATTGCCCTGCGGCTGCAGCGCAGGACTTTGAGCCTGCTGGATCACACCGGCCACACTCTAATCAAGGATGGCACAACTAGAGTTGTGCCGTCACCACTCTTCAGTCCTTTGAAGGCCAGACATCACCCATTCAGAAGAGGCACCCTCTGTGTCAGCTCTCCCTTAAAAGGAGACACAGCATCTGTGAGACTGTCAAAATGTTACGTTTTGAGCCTGCACTTGAACAGAGCCAAAAGTTCAGCATTAAATATCACCAACGATAGTCTTTTTCCTCTGATAGGTACTGTGAGTAGCTAATAAGAATACATGAGCTAGGCTGTCAATGAAATGAATCTCCTCCTAAGCTTTTTAGTGAACTGGTATTTTACAATGTAAATTGCTGAGAGATGTCCCAGCAATGTAACAATATGAGCACATAAATTCTGAAGTCCTTGCTTGGTATTCACAGCTTTCACATAGTGTTTAGCCACCTTGCCTGAGTAAGGGCAGGATAAAGCCTAGGCAATGACTTTAGCTCTGCACCTTTACAGTTGAGAGAACTGGTAGTTCTTGACAACACTTCCAAGTATATAGCAGCTCCTGCTGGATGTTACCCAGAAGGAGAAGAAAACAAAAGACAGGTGGACTCTTAAAGCTTATGTCCAAGCTTGAACATTTCCCTCTGTTTTTGTCCATTTACATTAAAAAACGAGGGGAATTTTGACATTCTCCATGTGTGCAATACCCCACCAGACCAGACTAGGATCCCACCACTAAGACTGTGGCAAGTATTTGGAGTTATACTTGTACTGCAAATCTGCGTTGGGCTGACATACAAACCTAAGCAACTATGAGTGAGCAGAAACAGAGCATCAGATACAACATCGGGCAGGACTGGATTCACCTTGAAGTAGGGGAGGAAATAGCATCAGCAGTTGGGTTGCCCTGTGCAGTACTGCCCCCCTTGCTGTTTCCCAGGTGTAGCAGGAGCACTGAGAAGGTGATAAATGAACACTGAGAAAACACGTTCAGTGACTCACAAAGATCTGCAGATACTATTACAGGACACGGGAATTCAGGACACTTCTAAGGCTGTGAGACAGTCCTCAGTGAAGAAGAGAGCTGCGCCTTGATTTTGAAGATTAAACATTGCTAACCTCCATGGGCTGGGAAGAGGGGACATGTCTCAGATCTTTAAAAGGAATGAGGAAACAACAACGGTGTCTGACTTGTCTTTTTTTGCTAATGAGCTATTAGAAGTTGCTTTTGAGCCATACTCTTTGCCCTCATTATAACTGTGTTCCCATAAGCTCTGCCTGTTGTAATGAGGAGAAATCTGGACTGTTGTTCAGTTTTAATGAGATACAGTGTAGATGTAAAACAGAAAGGCTAACATCTGAAGCAAGACCTCAAAGTGGAATAACAGAAACAGGTAGAGGATTTACCTCAACAGAGAAACCTGGGTAGGAGAAGAGGGAACAACCATTTTCATGTTGCAGGCAGAACAGATAGAACTTGCCCCCCAAAACTGAATGTGAATTCAAGAGGTGATATCTAGGAGGACGTAATTCACCAAGGGGAAAGGAGGGAAACTAAAAGAGATCCAGTAGCTAATGACATCTAAGAGTTGAAGGGTGAGAGGAAATGCTCTCTGTCGACAGCACCAGTGAGGAATGAAACAGCCAGCAGAACATTTCTTTTGTTCTTGTCTCATATCTTTTCATGAAAATTAAAAGGGCAGTTTTCACAGCTGGTGAAGGACTTTTTTTTCCCCTTTTCTTTGCCATCTGATGTTGTCTCCACTTTGAAAACAGCAAATTTATGCCTGAAGCTGAATGGGTAAAAATTGGACCCTGTTGCCTGTGGGTATTTTGCCATGAAGAGCAGCAGGATCTGATGAGAGATTTTATCCAAATCAAATCAGAGAATATTCAACAATGTCTCTGTTTTTGCAGGAGACTCTTCTGAGCAGTGAGAGGGAGCCAGGAGCCAGGGATCAGCTGGGTGTGCCCCAGGACACGCAAGACAATCTGTGTTATGACGGGGAGAGAATGGGGTGAGACTGTCATTTTTTTTGCTTGCATTCTCTGAACCCAATGTGCCAGAATGAGAGATCTCCAGCCTCAACCCAGAGGATTTCTTTACCATGCAACGTTATGTCTCATGATGCTAAGAATCAGGGGTAAAACCTGTGTGAGTTCCCAACTTCTCAACAGATCTGTGCCTGATGGTGCTCTGCCATTGTCCTCACATCTTTGTTAGCATCCTGTTTCTCCTAGGAAGATCAGCAGTAAAACATTCACTGAGAATTGTCCTGAAATAGTTCCCATCAAGCACCAGGACAGGCAGTGGGTCTTGAGATAAGTAGGGATATCTTCTTTCTTTTAGGAGTAACCAGGGCTCTTTTCCGAACCTGGATTTAAATGGGGATTTACACTATTGCTTTCTCCTTGTGCTTTGTGCCTGCTCAGTCTCATACCTGCTGCTTTGATCTGTGCATAGCATATTCATATGGGGATCACTACAGCTGCCATGTTCAGAAGATAAGTCTTGCAGCCATAAAGACCAGAGATTTCTGATATCTTCAATGAAATTTTAAACACTGAAAATATTGATATGGCTGGCTCAGCATTCCAATGCTGACTGGCTCATTCAGACTCTGGCTACAGCTCAAAATGGTTTAGTCCCTACGTGTGTCCCTGCGAAGATTTCTGTCCTGCGACGACCATGGGCTTCAGAAAACCCATGGCGTATTCCCTGAACCCCCAAACTGCTCTCATCTCACTATTTTAAACTCTGGCCAGATTTCTGTAGCTTCTCATTAGGAGAGAGAGAGCACGACCAATAAACGCAGGCTGCTTTCCGCAGTGCTTGGCTAGCTGCACCTCTCAGTCCCAGAAGCCTGTTGTGGTGCATTTCTCAGCCTCTGCACCTCCTGGGACTCGCTCCTCACTAAGAATTGCTCTGCTATGACAAGGTCTCTCATTTTACAATAGGATAGTCAACATGATGGTTTCACATGAAACTGAGTGTGCTGTCCCTCGATGCAGCATTTGGAAAATGTAGGATTACTGTGCTTTATTTTTGATCATTGGATGTGAAGGTTTCAGAACTGAACAGTTCTGAAGGGTTTTGTTCTTGCAGATGTTGTTAGTTTGGGATGTAAAACCATGCTCTGCTTTCCCGCATCCCACCTGGACTGAGTTAGAGGAAGTAGACAATGAGAATGCTGCTTTTTACTCTTTTTTTCCCCACTAGCAATCATCAGAGCAGCCACTGGCAGGAAGCTGTTGCATACACTGAGGTTGGTGCATACATGCCACAGACTGTATGAAATAAGGGGAGGTGCTTGCACGTATAAAATGTATAAAGTGTGGAGCAGGCAGCTGAACATCAAGATGCACATGATCAAGGGATGTATCTGCGTGCAAGTGCCTCTACATTTTGGTCCACACCTTTTATTTGTATGCATGTATGTGTCTGAACCCAAATTTAGCAGGGAGAAACTACGGAGTGTCATTTTGGGTCTATGAACAGGTCACTGTTACTGCCTGTAGTAGTAGATATGTATGTGGCTGACAGACTGAAGTGCTGAATAGCTGTAAAGCCTGCATGTGACATAGAAGGGAAGAGGCAGGGACAGACCTAAGTCCAGTTAAATGTAGGGGCCGTGCAGCTGCCCAACATCAGCAGTGCTGTGTGACCCAGGAATAGGTAGCAACCCCTGTCGATGGGGCTAAATCTCCCTCGCCTCTGCGACAAACCCCCTTTAGTAGTGTCCCGACTCCCTTTCAGACCTGCTGGGATGCTATCTATCTGTCAGCTCTTGCAGCGCACTCTGGATATTGGTACCCATTCAGTTCTGGAGCATTTCCACTCTTGGCAAGAAGCTGTTAAAGTAAAGGGGTGGCAGGGAGGGGGGAAATGTATCACCTAATTGATTAGCTCTGTGAATCACAGAGATGCCAGCCTGTCAAAGAGTAAATCACTGAAGCTGTCTTTGATGTCTCCTTCAGTCAAGGACATACCAGCCTGCTGCAAATGTTGTCTTTCCTTTAATGTGCTTTCTCTCCTTCTCTCTCTCTCTTTTAGAGTTGTGCACATGGGGATTTTTTTTCCACTGGGTGCCTGCAGCTGCCGTACCTTGTATTTTGATTCCTTCAGCAATTACTAGCTAAGCAGGGTTGGGTAGGACAGGCCTGCAGAGGAAAGATTACTAAGTAATGGGAAATGCAAAAAGGGGTATTACAGACCCCTCAAGGGATCTCTCTCCCTCCCACCATAGCGCTGTCACTCTGAAAAATACCTCCCGCTGCAAATAATCTTCCTGAAGGTAAAGAGGACCTCTGGTTAATCCCATCTTGAGGGAGCATCAGTTGCTGGAGGAAAGAGGAAACACAAATGGGGGTGGCTGTTGGCAGAAAGATATGGTCTTCTTGCACTACCTAAAGGGCTGTTGGTTGTTTCTTTCCGTTTCTGGCATGACTGGAGATACAGTAGCAGTCATATAGTGCTGAAAGACTATAATAAAAAGCTAAGTGATGATGCAGCTTTTGTGATGGAATTTCAGCACTCCCAGCAGGAGCTGAAACCAGAAGCCACACGAAAAAAAGAAGTGTTAGTCAGACAAAACAGAACAAGTTAACCAAATTCCTCTGAATTTCGAGCCTGAGCTAGTTCCAAAGCTTCAGAAACTGTTATAAGGCACATCTGATCTTGCTGCCAATAGGCACCACATCTCCTATCACGTGCCATCTCACATGGAAGACTATTCCCCAGGAATGAACTGCTTTTCTTTGGTTTCTTGCCAATGCCACCTGTCCGGCTCCGTCTAGGTAAAGTAACACAGCGATAGCGAGCATTGGCTCAGACAGCGAGTCGGATCTGGGCCAGGCTGGGAGATGGCCTGTTAGTAGCTGTCACTTGCTTGGCTGGCTTGGTTTGTATGGTGCTGCGAGAGGGTTCAGCAGAGATTTTCTGCCAAGATTTTCTGCATGACAGCACCCTTCTTACCGCAGTCTGTGGCCGGACCGAGCTGCTTCTTGTGCTTCCCAAGAGCAACCTTGTAAGGGAAAGGAGTTCTGACGTTTCCAGGCTGTTCTCTTTGGAGGTTCCTGCAAACACAAGCTGCTCCCTGTCCCAGTGCATGCAGCCTATGTGTTAACAGCACAGAGGTTCTGACCACACAGGCAGAGAGAGTAAGGCTCTAGTGCTGGCTTTCTTCTTCAGAAGGTAGTCTGACTCTAAAAATGCTCATGAGAGTCTTGCAAGCAGAGGATGGTGTTCCCAGAACACACCTTGCTGTCAGTCCCTCTCACTCCACCCTCCTGAAAAGCAACTCGGGGAATGTCATCACTCAGCAGGCTTAGGACAAGCCCAAAAGTGTCAAAAACAAATGAGAGAAACAGCTGAAGGGTAGAAACAGCAACAAAGGTACTAGTGAAGAAGGATGAGATGAGCAGTAATGATGGAAGGATGCTTTATGCTAAATGCACTAAAATGCATTGTCTAGCTCTTACTTCAAGCCACTGTAATGGGCGGTTTCTGTCTTCCAGGTTGTAAGCATTTCCAAATTCTGTCCAAGTCAGTCCATCAGCTGGTCTTTGGTAAGGTGCCTGGGTGAGGATATGAGTCTAAGGGGACGTTTCTTGTCTTTGAAACAATTATTACACTTTTTTCTGAAGCACCTTTCATTTGCCAACAGCTTTCTTGAACTGTGAGGACAAGGGGAAATGGCCTTAAATTGCACCAGGAGAGGTTCAGGTTAGATATTAGGAAAAATTTCTTTACTGACTGGGTTGTCAGGCATTGGAATAGCCTGCCTAATGAGGTGGTTGAGTCTTCATCCCTGGAGGTGTTTAACAGATGAGTAGATGTTGCATTGAGGGACATGGTTTAGTGGTGTTGACAGGGCTAGGAAAAGGTTGGACTCTGATCTTGAAGGTCTCTTGTAGCCAAAAATGTTCTATGATTCTAGGACCAGCACATGGCACAGCTTTCCAGTGTGGATACCTTCCTGTAGTTAATACAAGCTTGCTCTTCCTACTCTCCTTTCTCTTTGTCTTCACACTGTTACATTAGAGGACACTGAACACATGTTGCCACCTGAAACCACCCGTGGACATGTGTTTCTGGGGGGTCACTGCTTTCTAAGAGAGCTAGAAATACCAGTTCTTGAAGGCAACACATGGAAGCACTGAGTGATTTCCCCTTTTCATTCCCCATCTCCATTTTTCGCTCCATCAGGTTTAAATTCACTTCACTCATGCCATGCTTATCCTGCACTGTTCTAAATTTCTCCTCAAAATGACAATAAGTATCTATTCAAATGCTTCCCATGGCAATCTTGTTATTATCAACTAAATGTGTCATTTTCTCCTCCTCTCCCCAAAAGTATATGATCCTAGTTTATTAGATTCTATTTCTATAAAATAAACCATGGTAGGAGGTACAATAAAAATATAGAGAAAGGTGATGAGACATCTCGTTGCCATCTCTGAATTCTGACTGGCTTTCCAGATACACAAGCTATTAGGCAACCATTAAGAACAGGCACGTTAATGCCTCTTAAAATACTGGCTTTCAAAGAAGAGGTGACTACTGATGGCTTTGGAAGGGCAGAACACTGTTGAACTTCACAGGAATCTAACTTGCTGTGATTTCCTTGTGTACCTTTAGTGAGAAGCCCCTGACAGGATGCTAATGGCTGGATTCATCTACTGGAGAACAGGTGATTATTAGAAATGTAGACATGATGGTTTAACATTACAGTGCATGCGTAAGTTCTTCATCTCGGACTTGAGATCTTAAAGATCCTCTCAAAGGTAATCAATGGCACTTTAGTACCCTTTGAAGCTTTTATTTGCAACATTTGCATGGTATTTTGTGCCACATTGACTTTACTATTTTCCTCCAATTTTAAACAAGATTACTCCAGACCTGCATTTAAGATGCTGTAAATGTGGTGATCTGTAAACCTCGTTCACACACTGCCTCAGAAGCTCCGTTTCTGCAGTAAAATCTTGGGGCATCATTACGTTTACCTGTGGTCTAGGACAGCAATGGACTAATTGTTTAACTCTGTGCCTGCCATTCTGTGAACTGACACACTGCACCTTAAAAGGACACAACAGGATTGGCATTGACCTACCAGAGAATTACAGTGCCTGAAAGTAAAATTCATGTAATGCTAAAGTAAACTGGGCTCTAGGGTTCTGAAGGGCTGTATTGTACATGCTAAGTGAGCGAGGGCTGGATACAGCTTCTTTAAAAATGCAAAAGCAATTTCCTAATTTTAAGTCTGCACATATATTTAGGGGTTGATTTGGGACCTTAAACAGGCACCATTTTTTTTTAGCTACATCCTTAATCTCACACAGCCATATGAGCTAATCAGTGCCAGAAACAGCTGCGTTTGTCCAGCCTATAACATCCTCCATGAGAAAGAAGCAGCATCACAAACTACCTGTAAGAGATAAGTCACATTCCTTGGCGTAATACTGGAAGCACCCAGCTATAATACTGGTGGAAGTGGTGTGAAAGTCAATTTAGAACAGAAAAAAAAAAAGTAGTTATGTGCAAGGTCTTTGAAGAAGAGACTGTAAACGTGCAATATGAAACAGGGAGATTGTTTTAGCTTCCTTACGATTTTAAGGTGTATTTCATTTGCTCTGCTATCATTGCTATCACAGCAGTATAGAACATTACAAAACCTGTCAGAGGAGCTGAGAAGGCTTCCTACACCACAACACCTAAAGATACTTTTCATAATCCCTAAAACTCACAGTACCCCAAGAACTCACACCAACCTTTGTGTTCCATCCCAGATTCCACCAGTCAGTTTTTTTTGCTTTCACTTCATCTATCCCACTCTGCAATGCTTAATAACCTCATGCTTTTCTGTTGATTTCTCTATATAGAAAGAGTCAAAAGCATTTATATCTCATGGATATAAATTGGAAAACTGCACCTTTAAAGATATATCAAAAAGTATAATTTATTCATCTGCCTGGCAGATGCCATGAATCTCTCATTCCTCCGTATCTTACATTCAGCCAAGCTCTTTCCTGCAGCTGGTACCTTACAGGCAGTTTTCCTTGCAGCTCAAAAGGATGGAGTCAACCGCACTTCCAAGGGAAGTTTCTTACCAAGCACAGAGTTGTGACCCACCTGCAGGGGAGGCCATGAAGAGTTCAGGGATCAGTGCTCTGAAGTCATGTACAGCCCAAGCTGGACTTGGCTACACTATTCCCTCTGACTGGGAGCAGTAAAAGTTTGGCATGAGGCGTGAAATATTTGACCAGGCTGCCACTACGTAAAAATGATAGAGTGTGCCTGAACAGCGCATCTGTCAGCGAGGTGGCAGCTGGCAGAGCCCAGCAAGGATTTTCTGGAGAGAAATGGGGCATAGCTTCCTAATTGAGCTGTGTGGGAGGGTGAGGGGAGCATGTATGAGTGAGCTTCTTGCTCACTCGAAGAGCCACAAGAACAAATGCCCTGAGGAACAGTGTTTGGGAGGGCAGACATGAGTGTAGTGGCATAAGAGAGGAGATATGGATGAGTGCAGGAGCATGTGTGCTCAGTAGGGTGATTTTTCACGGTCCAAGCAAAGGTCTCATTGCCTGCAGGCTCTTGCTACCATGGCTCTGTCAGTGAAGCTGTCAGTGAAGCATAATCTCAGACTATTGTTCCTTGCAGAATTTTTTAATGTGCAGAGGTTTAGCTCCAGGCCTTTTAAGAAGGAGACACCTGGAGCAAGCTGTTGGTTTCAACATGGGTTCAAGTTCTTGTCCTGATGATCTCAGTGCAGATGGGGCAGGTATCCAGGACGTGGCTCAGCAAAAGGCAAGAGCTTTGAGTCGGAAGATCATCCATCACCTCACCATTTCAATAGTTTGGTTCCATGTCAGGGTAACTCCTCACTTGCACATACACGTACCTTCATCCTCACTCTGCTCTTGTGGCATATAAAGTAGAGGTTGAGAAATGCAGTAATTCTTCCCCCCCCACCATCTACCACTGCTGCTTTGTAGAACCTTCTGCTGCCTTTTGAATTAAGCAGTACTCTGAAAGTGTTTCTACTTTTTGCAGTAAGGTTGAGATTGTTGGGCACTGAGCATTTTATCCATGATGCAGGTCACTAGAAAGGGTTAATCAGCCAATATTGTTTAAGTGCCGGAGTGTGGGAGTGAGACAATAAGAGAACAGAGTTGGACTCAACTTCTTTGCATTCTCCCCCACACTCATTTTGGAGGGTGTTTCAGGGACAGGCTGTGAGGAATGCACACTATCTAATCTGCATGTATAATGTAAATATGCACATTTTTATTTGCTCTCTCCATCTGCAGGGAACTTGCTGGCATCAGAACAGCCATGTGGTCTCACAGCAAAGTTTCCTTGTAAAAGGAATAGAGGAGACATAGCAAGGCTGCTTGCTCTCAGCCTCATGCATGCTGTGGAAATGAGTGCACAAAGTCTGTCCTACTCGCACCTTCACATACTTGCACTTTGGTCTCAGGATCTTGGGAAAAAAAGGCTGCACTGGGTTCCTTACAGGGAGTTGGTTTATTGACTGAGCTGGAAAAATCAGTGTGGAGAAAAGGAAGAGAAGAAGTTGCACTTGGCCAAACTTAAATGAGAGTTTAAACCAATTTCTCTAGCAAAGTAGAAAGTTAAAAAATAATATTTAGGATAGGACACAGTTTTCACCTCTTGGAAACAGCAAAATTAAAGAGAGAAATTCAAGAACGCTAAGCTTTCCAGCATGAGGAAATCAAAATGTTTCATCTGAATTGTCGAAATAAGACTTCTAAGGCTGTATGTTTTGCAGGGTGGTTTTTTTTCCTGTTTGCATTTGAAGCAAGTTGAGTAATTTTCAGATTGACTAAACCAGCCCAATTCTGCATTTTTGCCCAAATAAAAAAAAAGAAACAAACAAAAAAAAAAAGCAGCAAGCTGTTACCCAGCTCCATTGTGGCCTTCTGAACAATGCTCATTACACTAGCTGGGAAGGAGCAGCAGCAGCTGGAGTCACTTGCCCTGCCATCAATAGCTTGCAGTGCTTGAAGTCCTGGCTGCCCTATAAAACTGTTCATCTCCCAATGGGCTGAAAGATCTGACTTTGTGCTACAAAATGTTATAGACTCAGGTCACTTCAAATCAGCGACAGGGGCTGCTGTGCAAAAACTAAGGGTGCAATAGTATAGAAATTGGCACAAATCCACCAGGATCTAGTGCAATGTTCCTTCATAATGCCTGAAGAACACAGACCTGTCTTCCCACAGCTTTTTTTTTTAAAGGTATGCCCAACTCAGAGGCATTTTTTAATCTGTTTTCCTTATTGTTCCACAGTATGCATGTGTATTTGTGTGTATGTGGTTGTGACAGTATAAATATTAATGGCAGAAGGGTGAGAATAGATGTGGCCCTCAAATGAGGTTATATAAACACACAGCTGTTGCGCTATTTGTAAATTTATAAAGACACATTTCCATCAAGAGTGCGAAAGTCAAATAAGCGTGCAGAGAGAGCGAGCACATATGCTTCGTAAAGTGCACAAGAAGCCTATAGGAATTACATGGTGCTACTTAAATCCCGGTCCCACTGAGGTCAACTGGAGCTGTGTCACTGACTTCAGTGGGATCAGGACTTGGCACTGTGCACTCTGTGATTTCCCTGGGCAAAGCAGAGCGAGCTACTGGAAAAACAAAGATCACACTCCTATTACAGTAGCAAAAGCACTGATCCCTTGTGGCTTGCTGACATCTGAGCCTGATGGGGATGATGCAGCAGCATAATATCCCACAGAAGAGAGCCTTCAACCTCGCCTCCTGCAGATTCTGCTGCTGATGGAAATCAGGATCTAGAGAGGTAGTGAACTAAGAGGAAAGCAGCTCTGCATTTGCCTCCCTGCCTTCCCCTATAAATCAAGCTCTTCTAGAGAGGGGTAGTGGTGGTGCATCAGCCAGGCAAAGAAAAGAGCATTGCTCTGTGTGTTTAAAAGGGTGATATGTTGATAGTATGTGGGCCAGCTCTGTGGACTGCCACACAGTCCCCTCTGTCTGGCTTTAACAGCTGCTTGCACTCATAATCTCCCCTTGGGAATGTTTGGTAGTCACTGTCAGATTACATTCAGGATGACAGAAGTTGATGGGTCTAAGGTTTCATCCCATGGACAAGGTGGAGCACAAAAGGAGATCAGTCAGAGGCAGGAAGGTTTCAGACGCAAACAGGAATTGTTTGGCCTGTGAAATGGATTAAGAAATTAAAACGTCCTCATTTTCTGTAAGATGCAATATTATATTTTTCCTATTGCAGAAGATGCTACTCAGACTCCAAGGACAAGCCTAGGATCATTATCTGGGCTCACAGAATTACCTTGGTCATGACAGTAGCCTTTGAATCAGTGGCATCTTTCTAAGAAGCTTTTCTCAGCCTGCTGCAACAGAGCAAGTCCATGCCCAACTCAAAGGCATAGGCACGTGGATATTTGTTTGAACTTTCTCTACACTCTACATTCCCATAAGTTTGGTAGAAGTGTTCAAAGAGGAGCTCAGAAGAAGCTATTCCATAACCTTCCTTAGTCAGCCTACCTCACAGTGAGGGTATTGTGTAAAAATCTCCTGATTTTTTGTTGTTTTGTAGGATCACAGATGTTTTAACAATTGGGCCAAAAGCAGTTAAGTAGTCACCCAACCCTGGCAGGACATTCTTCATAGGCACCAAAGGCTGAGATTCCTCCTTCCTAGCACCCAGATGTCTGAGTTGATATAAGGTTGGCCTAGAATCTCTGGTTACCCAGTGAAGAGAAACAGGCACATCCAGATGGCAATTCAGACCTTAGGGGAGCTAATCCAAGCTTTGCTCTGCCTGTGATTGGGAAAACCTGTCTTCTAATAGTCTAACTTTGTCCTCAATGGAGGGCATCCATCTGGGAGAGGTATTACACAACAGGTTGGATTGTAAATGTATACTGAAGTGGGCTGCACACTCACCTCCCTCTGCAGGCAAGACCTTCTACTGAAATGAGAATAAGAGCTCTTCAGGTAATTGAATTTTCGGTTCACTAGCAAGAACAGTTCTTTTCTGTGTTGTCTTTGACTGGTTATTTTCAAACCAAAAGCAAAGGAAAAAAGGCATCTTGGTTTGAGTAAAACATTTCTTTTGAGCAAACCTTTCAAAATAAAATGGAAGGCAATTTCGAACCAAACTAAGCTTACAAAGGAACACGGCAAAATGAAACACTTAGATTCAAATAACAAATTCAATGTCAAAATCAAGTTTCTAAATTCCCCCTCCAGCCTCTAAGAAGGATTTAGTGAAACAAAAATTTGCAAAAAGATGTGTTACCAAATCTGCATTGCCACTGAAAGAAGATAATCCCATAACGTCTCTCTGATCTAAAAATCATTTTACAAATGCAAGAGATCAGGTAGCTGTTTCTTGGACACAGGGCAGAGTTGGTTTAGTTAAAGTTTCAGCAAGTCACCTCTAGCCTTTAGAGTAATGGTTCTGTTCAGTGATCACAAATCCCTTGTAATCTGGTACATAAAAATGTCCTGCTAGTGCCATCACAGACTGAAGATAGTTACCTCATCCAGACCGCAGAACGAAAGCAACCTCGGCTTGATTTATCATTCCCTTCTTTAAGTTATTTTTATTTGTTCCAGCCAGCAGACTGGCTTTTGTTATATTTAGTTTCAATCTGGGGAGAAGGGCATAAGGGAGTGATACAAATTTTATGTGAATGTTTTATATTTTATCCCAAGCTTTTCTATCTTCCTCATGCAAAATATGAGTGAAAGAAATATGGGAAATAGCGGTTTTCCATACTACTAAAATTGTGCAAATGGAGGAGCCACATGGTTTTACAGAGGACTGGGGATGAGTTAGAAAGCCATAGTAGATGTTGATCTCCCAGTCTACAGAGTGGAGGGAGCACCACTGGCCACCAGTCAGCAGCAAACGTTTTTCTGGGTGTGCAACGTGCCAACAGGTGGGTATGGTCAAGAAAAGCCTGGAGATGGAGACTTAATGGCATACACAGAAAGAATCCAATCTCTCAATAGCCTTTAACTCATGGATCATCACAAACACCTCACATTGCCTTGCCTGACAGGATTTCAGAGCCCATGGAGGGACGGAGATGCTGCCTAATGAGAGCTGGCCAATCTACAGGCAAACCGCTTTTCTCAGTTGCCTCATTGCCTTCAACACTGTTCTTCAGACCTGTACTTAGCTCAGCTGGACATCCTGGCCTGATGTACCTGCTTGATTATTATCCAGACAGGGATTTCAAAAGCTACTTGAAATGCCCGTGATTGTGCACACATTAGGTGGCAATTTGTCAGCTGGGGCCCTGCGTTGCAGTCGGCAGGATGGCAGCTCACCTTGGGCAAGCGAGGCGGGGTGGCGTGTGTGCATGTTCCTCCTTTGCCTTCTCCCTGTCATGCTCCGGGTTTCTCCCTTCTGCACTGAAGGACAGCCTGTGGTAAAGCAGGGTTGCTAAACTCTTTCTTCCATCCCTCTCCAAATACATTTCATAGAGGAGATAATTTATCTCTTTGTGGATGATCTCAAGAGCTTCAGAGGTTGAAATCTTTGCCTAGTTTTAGATGTCTTAACATCTGAAATGCTTCTTGGGCCATGGGGTCAGGGATATAAAAAGGGTTGTGTGTTACTGCTGATGAAGTTATTCTGGACTTACATCATTGCACTGAATACATTGCACTGATTTTTTTCTCCCCATGCAGTCTTCAGGGAGATGTGTTTGTACATGGGGCCTTTGGCCTGACAGACTCCGTGACCTTTGCTTAGCTGATGCACGAGTGATGTGCTCTGCTTGGGGTTGGTGCTGGTGCAAGCTACAGCCTGACCTTAGTGCCGCTGTTTGGACAAGAATCTCCTCTGATTTTTTTTTCCAGGCATACTGTACATAGACTAATCAAAGGGCTCTGGCTGCTGTCTCTCTGATACATGTACCTTTCACTTTGATTTTCCTCTCCTGCCACACATGGAGCTGCCAAGTATCCAGGCTGTATGATTGCATATTCCCCACATCCCTTCACAATGGATATTAGTCTGCTCGGCTGTATTTCATTCTGATTTCCTTCAGTAAGCACTTGGCTGGAGCACAGGGGAAGATGAAAGAAGGCATCATGCAAAGTCAGGCATGACCCCTGCAAGTGGCAGGGGTTCAACAAGAATGGGGCCATGGCTCCCGATAGACTGTATCCTGGGTCAGGTTGGGAGTGATTTGTGAAGGGTAGATAAGCCTGATGAGGAATCACATGAAAGGTATCAACCTCAACAGGGAAATACATAGAGTTTGGGGAGAAGGAAAAGTAGTTTCCCCAAAGGGCAACTTGCATTAAGTGTTACAGAAAGTCATTGATGGCTGAGAGAATTGGTAAATCCTCCAAATGAACAAGAGTGTTTTGAAACTTCTTTAGAAAAACTGCATTGAATAAGCAAATTTGCTAATTTTTCCACACCATGTTATTTTGTTGGGCTCAAATGATGTCCTTCCAGCAAAATAAACTGTTTCTCATCCCCTGTCTGATAAGTAAGCAATGGAGTAACTACCTGAAATAATCACCAACATTATTAAACCTACAACAAACAATAGGGTACTGTTGACTTTCCACATCTGTAATTTCAGATCTGTGACACCTGCTATTCACTGTCCCTTTGAAGTAACAATGTCTGTCTTTATACATCACTTTTCCACCACAAATCTCACAGTACTTCACAAAGGTAAGTATCATTATTATTATTTTATGGATGAGAAATCCGGACACAGGGAGGTTAACTGCCATTGGACTATCCTACATTTACTCTTCTACCAACAGATCATTCGTCTACGATGCAGGTCAAATTTCTCTTTCATTCCTGGATCACACTCTCTTCCCCGTTCATCCCCACAGAATCTAGAAGTTTGTGCAGAGGCTTAAATTTATGTGGAGTTATTGACACTGTGTTCTGCTCTTTGTCTCCCTGTGGTTCCTGGAAATTCTGCTATTTCTGCCTGCTTTAGAAAGAGCTGAGATAATTTCTTTTTCTATGAGCACAGATTACAAAAACAGGTCTGGTTCATGCTTCTCCCAAACTCTGAAGGAGCCTGACTGGGGAATCCAGTTAAGACTGTTCACAGGATAAAGGATAATTACAATATTCATTATTTTAGACACAGGTTTCCACTCCAGTATTGCACATGGCTTCAAAGGGTGAAGTGCTGGTGTCTCTATATTGGAGTCTTGTTGGCTCATCTCTGCTCAATAATGCTTATGGTTATGCTTAAAAATTGAGAGGAACTATATTTTAGACAGTAGCCTGAGCCTGAACTTTTTCACCCAACATCAATTGTTGTAGGACAGAAAATGAATCTTTGCCTTTGAATGATAAACTGCTTAAAAATAGGGCTTATAATGGCAGCACTGACAGACTTTCATTTATTGCAGCTTCAGTAGGACAAGGATAGTATATTTCATGGGACAGAAGAGAGCAACAAAAGAGAAAGAGAAAAAACCTCAATATTTATCTCAGAGGTGTTCCCCCAAGCAAAACTTATTACCAGTCCTGTTGCTCTGAAGGATGTGAAGCGGCATCAAGCAATGGTACAGAAGATGCTTATCATAGAATGATTTTTGTCACACCTGAATTTCCCTTCGGCACTTGGACTGGACACCAAAGAGAACAGATGAAAGGACGTAACTCAGTCTCTGTAGATTTGAAGATACTTATTTGTGCCAGAACCTTCATGGTCTGAGACCCTTTTCTGTTAGTGCAATGTACACTTTGGTGGAAGAAGGGTAAACTCAGAGCATCTTCATCAGAAGACCATTCAAATAGCTGCAGAGGCAGCTGCCTCAGCAAGGGTTATAAAAAAAAAAAGCAGAAGAATAGGGCAAGAGTTTATGATGCTTTCTTTACGCCTTCCTGAATTCCAGATAGTTTTGGTCATTCACTGCTCTACTTTTCCTGTTGCACTCCACCATGCACAGATAGTTCTGAGTGCACATTGTGATACTGTGCAGGCATTTGCGTCTAAATCCTGAACCCGAACCATGAATTACATTGTGCAGGATCCCTGCAAACCAAGGTCAAAGCTACTTGGATCACAAATAGAGATGACTACACAAAGGCTTCAGAGTAAATTCTTAAGGAGAGAATAATTAGCGACATGGAAATAAACGTAAAATGGGATAAAACATTAGATAGGTTTACCAAAGACACAGAGAGTGCCAGACTAACTCGATATCCCTCTTTGATAAGATAATTGATTTTCTAGGCAAAGGAAATGCAGTAGATGTAATCTATCTGGATTTCAGTAAAGCATTCGATACAGTGCTGCATGATAAATTATTAGTTTTCTTGGTGAATATGGGGTTTAGTAGAGGAACTGTACGGCAAAAGAAACAGCTGAAGGGGAAACAAGTATAGATTTGTTTAAAGGAAGAAGCATCAGGTGGAAAGAAGGGTAGTAATGTCAATCTTGAGGGAACTTCCTGAAGGCTAATCTGGCTTCAACTTTCATGAGCACTCTGTACAAACAGTGCGTATAACATTTGTACCTGTGGGTACGAAGCTGAAAAGAACTGCAAATCAGAAGCAGCATTGGAATGTTGGAAGGCATAGATGATTTGAGAGTTGGAGTAACAGAAAGGGGGTGGGATCTCCTAGTACAGAGCGCTATGTCATGTATTTAGCTAACAGTAGCAATATTTGTTACTACGATCTGTGGATCCATTACTTGGCAATGACATCAAAAGGAGAAAATCATAGGCATCAAAATAAATGACATATTTATGACCCACCAATCTGATGTCACTATTAAAAGGTCAACATCAGGTTTGAGTATAGCAGCTGGTATAGTTCTACTTGAAACAGAAAAGTACAGATGCTATTGTGCAAGCTCAGATCTCCCGATATGGTGTCTGACAGTCAAGAGGGGTGGATTCAAATTGGAACAGTTATGGAACAGGACAATGTGACAGAGAATGAAGAGCTAGTCCTACCAGAAGGATTAGGAAGATCTGGCTTGTACAGCCTAAAAATGTGCTGGCTGAGATAACTATGTAGTGCTGTAAACACCAGAAGAGGGCAAAAGCACTTTAACCTAAAAGACAAGAAGAGGCCTGATGGTAAATGATATTAATAAACACAGATTTCAGAGGATGATCTCATTCCACCAGAATACCGAATGTCACCTGGGAGGAATGTTTTTAAAAAGCCTGCTAATGTAAAGATGGAAAGGGATTGGTGTGGCACAGCAGTTTCCGGGAGACTTGAACAGCACATACCCAAAATACTCAGTCTCTAGCACTGTTTCTTAGTCCCTTTTTAATCAGCACAGAGAAATGAAATCATAAAACAGTACGAATAAGGAAACAAACAGGCAGTCTCCTGGTTATAAGTTCTATCAGTCCCCTGCTGGTGCCTTGGCTTAGAATTATTTGTGTTCATTCTCAGTGTCTCATAGCCTACGAGTTCAAGTCGATTTCTAGCACATATTTTTGCATTGCAGTTCGGTACATTGAGCTCTGATGGAAATACAATATTCACAACTCTTGATAGCCCTGAGATTCCCTTTAATATGGATTTCAGAGGTAAATCCTGCACCCCAACGACAGTGATGTATTAGTCACCTTTTAAAATGACCTTGCCTTTCATCCAGACCTCAGTGGTCAATCTAAATTGTGTTGGTCCAATAAAATGTAGTTAGCTGATGAGGTCAGAGATATTATTTTTTCTTCCCTAGGCATAGCCTGCAGTCTTACATCTTTAGTGGGTTAGTTGGCACTGATAGAGTGATCTCCACATTGGCAACACAGATTGACATGATGGGCAAGAACAGTTTAGCAGGCTGGATGCAGGGAAACAGGAGTTTACAAGCAAATTGGTTTAAGTACAGATTGTTTTGTTTGAGAACAGCAGCAGGGTGCTCTAAAGTTGCATGATGCTGCAGCTGTTTAGCCATTAGTTGAAGAAAAAAAAGACAAGACAAAGGAATAATCTTTGAATAGCAACAAAATGTTTCAAAAGAAGAGAAAAAAACTTTAAAGGGCATTTTTTTTTTGAGTGCTAGGGGACAAGAGGCGAGATTGGCATCAGCAAGATAAATAAGGACGACTATATAGATTCAGAGAATTCACCCTTTATACTAATTCTTAAAAAAACAATTCAACACCCTGGCCTAGGAATCCATTTAGCAGACACGAAGATAACACCAAGCGAGCAGCGTAAATGCAAAAATAGAGTAAAACCCAGTCGAGTTAAATGAGGATGGTCTGCTGAGAGTTTACAAACAGCAGGACTGTGACAGGGATTACACATTGCACAGCCCTGCAGGGCTCTGGCCCTGCTATATACATCAACAGATCAAGACACTGCAGGAATGTCAACACAGCTGCATTTTGGAGCTTTCATCAGGGAAGGCGTAAACTTCTCTACTCAGTCCCTGCTATTAGGAATTTAGAAGTCATTTAAAGATTAGCTGAGATGTTATTTCTATCAAGCCCTCTTTAAACTTGGCCATTAGCAGCAAATTGGCTGTGAATAGTGTCAGAGCACCTTTCATTCTGAAAGGCAGTTTACAGGTGAGGGACTTCCTGAACTAGAGGTGATAACCTGATATTTAATAATCTCTTACAGAATTCTCTCCAGCTACTTTTCAAGCCCATATAAAAATCCAGCATCCACAACACGCTGTGGCAAGGGGTTCAAAAACATATTAAGTGCAAAGTAAGCTCCTGATGTAGCTGATGGCAAGTTCAAAACACACATTTAGTTGATAACCCCTTATTATCATACTGAAAGAGCCAGTAGATGATAATTCCTTGCTTATATTTTCTACAGTGAAATAACAGCAGAAGGAAACAATCTCATTGTGTGTCTGTAAGCATCTAATTTTGGCCACAACAGACTCTGGCTTTGAGGGCATGTCAGGCAGTGAGTCACAAATATCCCTTTGCTGCACAGCTGGAACAATGGGATGAGAGAAATCAGGACACCTCAAAGATCCTGCATTTTCCGCCTTTTTTTCTCTTCCCTTTTGTTTCCTAGACTTACTTTGACACTGATGTGTCTTACAATGCCCATGTAACTTGCAGGTGGTTCACGTCAGTGCTATTTCTGACCACATTGGCTGAAGCTTCCATTTGAGAAGGAAAGAGGCATGTGCACAAAAATCCTATATTTTTTAGCTCGAGATGATAATAACAGGAGCTTAAGTTTCACTGATTTGTTGACAATGTCATAACCTCCCTATGAATATCATAACAGAGCCATAGAAGCAGAGCTAATTGAAGTCTATTTTGGTGAAACTACAAGGTGATTTGTCCTCTTGTTTAACAACATTTACTTAATTTACTATGTTCCAAAGTAAGGATCAATAAAGAAAACAAACAAAAGCTTTTGAGTTTATTCAGCAGAGAAAGAATTATGACATGAAGGATAATGTCTCCCTATTTTACAATACCTCTGGCAATAATATATTGAAATTGTTATGAAGCCATGATCATATCAGAGACATTGAGCAAAGAAACAACCACAACAAAACTCAATTCTACTTATATTCCTTCATATGAGACACAAATCAATCCATCCTCATAAATAATATACAAAATCCCTTGAATGGCTCAAAATTCAATACACTTATTAGAATGTCACTAGAGCCCTGGGAATATGTGCATAAGAACCATAGGTGGAAAGAATGATCCAAGCTCCATTATATCAGAAGTTCCAAGGTAAGAAGTGGTCATTAAAGACCCTGTTGAATTTCACTGGAGGAAAAGGACTTAACACACTACGGGGACTCTACTTTTTGCTTTCATGTTGGTCAGCTGTATTTGTTGAGAGGTTATACTAGGTTTTCTGCAAGGCAGATGAAATTGGATAAGGATATGGACAAGACTGGGTACTAGACATACTATTTATGAGGCTGTTTGGACAAAAAGGATAGTAAATCTTTTGCAGTCATTTATAATATCATTTTTCACTAGTTTGGATAACCTTTATGTCCTTGCAAGGTCATATAAAAAGATCTCTTTCTAAGCAGAAAGCTCTCTTTTTTTTTCTTTCTTTCAGGCATACTTATATCTTGGTGCCCCAATATGAAAGTGCTACAGAACAAGTACTGAGTGTCAAAATTAAATTGGTTTATGCAAATAAAGGCTGCTCAAAGACCTTTCACTGGTCATATCTGGAGGAATTTACATACAAAATGGGTTAAATGAAGATCACACATGGTCCTGTTCCAAGACAGAGGTCTTTGATATTTTTTTACCTACTAATTCTGCATGGACAAGGCTGGCGAAGTTATGACACATTCAAGAGATAGACCTGATTGCTTTTGAAAAGGTTGCCTCTGGTCTCAAACTGATATAAATCCTCATCTTTTGAAGGAAGGACTCCACTGAAATTGCTAGACACACACAGGTATTTCATGAGGACAGCAGGCCAGCTTCAATGTGCTCAGCCCCAATTTGTAGGTCACTAACATCTCTCATCCTAAGCTTTTATCCAGGGCAAGAATAACAGATGTCTCTGGGGAAAAAATATTGTTATCACTGCAACAGAGATCTCTACAATTGGCCCTTAGAGCTGTTGTAATTTTGACTCTTAAAGAACTGTTGCATCAGGGATTTGCTCCTAGGTTCTTGCCCAATCCTGATCTGATTCTGTTTCGAGCATGGGCTTTTCAGAGAACAGTTTTGGTTTTGTTTGGGATGTTTCTTAACATTAGTAGTAAAAATCTGCAAGGGATATTCCTGGTAGTAACTGACCTGTACCCCGATACTGAGCAGTATGAAAAAAATCCATGTATATTGCAGGATATATTCCTGTGTCCTCAAAACCCATCATGTTCATATTTTGCCTCCAGACATCTGTTGTTTGTTGATGTTCCAGTACTCCTGAGTCCAGAGACTCCCAAATTCTTTTGGTACTTCCTTCCTCACACCCCATTCCTGGTGACTCAGTCCAACTAGACCACCTTGTCCTCCAACCTCTGGAGTGAGTGTTCTGCCTTTCTTCACCTAAACATTCTCCAACATAACTGCCCTTCTCACACAGGCAGAGGAGAGGTGGTGTCAGCCAGCCTCACACCAAAAGCAAAACTTTGTGCAGGTGGTGGGGCTGAGAGAGCCACCAGGGTGACAGATTATTTTATGAATTCTACTGTGTGATTTTTAAATAAACTCAGAGCAAACTCCATCTTATGCTGAGCATATGACTGCTGTAATAGTTTGTCTCGTAACAAGATTGTTAGCCAGAAGGGAGAGTAAAATTGTTGGTTTTTATATGTGTAACTAACCATGCCTGGACAGAAGAGTGCATTTGGTGTAATTCAAAATACTTGTGTGTCTCAATGAGAGCTCCCCTCAAGGCTGTGGGAATGCCCCACTTGGTACAATTTGGGGTGCTGGAACAAACCCTGCATGTGTCATGCACAGAGGTTAGAGTAATGAGTGAATTGCTTGAGTATTTTAGGCACAGATAAGCTTGTCTTGACAATGACAAACACGTCAGCAGCCCAGATTCTGCATCTTGCAAACACTAAAGCAAATGAAATGACTCCTACAACGTGCTACCTTGGGGAGAATCATCTTATTTTTCTTATTTTTAAATAGAAAGGTTTTAAATATAAATTCAAGAGGACTGAGCTAATGCATCAGAAGTACTGAACATTGATTCTTCATCATAATAAAAACACTTGACATAAATGAGAGAAGGAACAAACCATACCAGTGTAACCAGACAGCCTATCTTGGTGGTTCACTTCTGCACTTCGGATTAGAGATCCTTCTATCCTCATAGTCCATTTAACCAAATCCAAGCACTTCCTTTCACTACCTGTCATCCTAATCTATGTAAACCAGCTCAGTCAGGCATTTTTCATCGAATTAATACATATTAATGGGCAGTAATACATTTGTACTATTGCATACATTTTCTTGAACTACAATTTCCCATCTAAAATATTTTATTCACATTGTTGCATGGTAACTGCATCCACAATAATATTTTCAGTGATTATTCATTACAGGAATAATACAGCTGTGCCAAACACTATCTTAGCGGCTTTTTTTTTTTTTAAACAGACTATGGGATTGTATTTGTAGACTAATAGTACTATTGTCATTAACTGAAAAAAATAATTTTCTGCTCAGCTATTGTAAAAAGCAATGAACAGGCAGAAAACAGGCATCTTTCAGATATGAACAGAAATTGTTTTAAAAAGAGATAGAGAACAGTACATGTAAGGCTTGGACTAAGCTTGACTACGTGATTTGGATATAGAGATTATGTAGCACATGAAATGCAGTAAATACACATAAACAAGTGCCAAATGTTATTATAAATTGGGCAAAACTGCAGCTTAGCTTGACTGGAAAGTTGTTGAATAGATACATCACTCATTCGTACTGGGGTTTCCATGGACTTAAAGATCTGGCAGGTATCTCAGAGTTTGTGTTTAAATTCAGATAGAGTTGAGTATGAATGAGGAACAGTTGCTGTTAATGGACAAACTGTTGCTCAGTGTATTGTACATTGTCATGTTTCCTTTGAAATAAATACTATATAATGGAGACATAAACAGGTGAAGAAGGTGGAAGTAAGCTTGGTTTCAATTCACACTGATCTTTTCTCTGGGCTCACCTTTCTGCTCATGCCCTGCAAGATGCCCTCACTCTGTCACAGGGTACGCTTGGGAACACAGACAGACTGTTCAGCATGCTTCAGTCAATTTGCTGCCACAGTAGGAAGAACCAGAGGTACAAGACACCATGTGGAACAAGATTGATAGGATAATAATGTGTGTCCATCTTTCTCACTGGAAACCTTCAGCATCAATTATTGTGTCAGCTGTAATTGTGTTGTCTGTTGAGAAGAGACAGACAATGCCATTGTTCTAACAAGGCAGGAAGCTCTGTCCTTTCCTATCATGATTCCATATCTTTCTGAAGGGAATAAAGGCATCTCTTGAAAACTTAGCCACAACTACACAGGCAAACCACGATGCGCTACAGCAAAATAACTAGCAACAAACACCTCCAGGCAATAAGCAATTCCAGTTACTCCTATGGTGGCAGTTCGACCTCGCTTAGTGTCTACTACACATAACTTTCTAGTCTTACTGATACTACAGTGCCAAGACCTATGGGATCTGCCAAAGTTTGTTTCCATCGCTTACCAAGGAAACAGCAGTTCTCCGGTTGCTTAGGAGATTAATTAACTTGTCAAATAATTAAGTAGACAGCCTGTAATGTAGGTTCCCACTTCATAACCTATTTATCACTTCAGAAGCTTCCCAGATTTAGCTTCTTTACATGAATACTTACATATCATGAGAAAAATATATTAAGACATGGCTGAATCAAGAGGAGCTTTGTGTACAGTTAACTTAGCCGTTCAGAATTTTTTTCTGACCTAGCCCTGGGTTTGTGCAGAATGTGGTAGTGATGCAATAAATCCCACATATATTTCACAGGAAAAATAAACTGCAGATAATAAGTGAACTTTAAGGGCTGGATAACTATTTTCATTTTGGTGATAGCAGATTAGCATTGGCTGAATGACAAGATCAGATTTTTAAAATGAGCTGCCACTGCAGTGAGCGTTAAAATTATTTGGTCATCTGCTGGTCTAATGATCAGGTCAGGATTTTGGCAGACCCAGCTCCAGCTATCTCCTCTGCTGTGCAGCTGCCTCACTTTCCTGGTCAATATTAGTCAAGTCTCACAGGACTATGAGAGGTCCTGCATACAAGAACCACATTCAGAAGAGTTTAGCTCCCACTGCAGCACTTAAAGGCAGGTTTCCCCAGTTTGTTACTCCATCTAAAAGTCTGGGCTCTTCTCGGAAGCCAGTACCAACTGCAGCTATTGGGTTCTCTGGAAAACCATTGGTCACCATATTGTACATCATCGGTGAAATGGGGACAAATAGGATTGTCCAGCAGCCTAAGGGAGGTGGGTCTTGAGGGAGATGGTAAAGTGTTCAGTGACGAGCTAAGTTCCGAGTGAATTAACAATATTTTTTTTTTTATGTAGACTAGCTCATATTTGTTTCCCTTGAAAGCATCTGTAATACTTGAAGAGCTTCATGGGAATTTGTAGTATTGAATCTCCAAAGCTTCACTGGTGTTTTAGTTATTTGAGACAGAAAGCAGTCAACAGAAATACCACACACCATTTACCTTGCCCCTGAACGTAGAACTTCATGTTAAAGTGTGACACACAGGACTGAGAAGGCTGACACTGCTGGTAAGATAAGCTCATTTTCATTGATTTCCTTAGAGGAGTATGCATTATTTATAAGAATATGCTGACATTTTGTTGTAGCACATACAAAAAAATCTTATTTACCTGCCAAAGACCTTCCCAGGAAAACAGTTGTGCTAACCTGTTTAAAGAAACCATCCAATAGGATGCTTTAAACCTGGGTGAGCAGAAAGGTACATCAAGAAATAAAACTGAGCCTGGATTTTGAGTTTGCATGTGTTCTGAAGGGACATTGGTCTGGAGAAGTTTATCCCAGCCTCTAGTTAACATGAATAATGGTTTTGTTTCAGGCTAGAAACTCTCAACTATCCATAAAACACAGCTGATGTAGTCAGCCTCCTGTAGGGTACTTAATGATCCATAAAACTGTTTAAAGGGAAGCTGCCAACCCAATTTTGGCCCAACCTGTGACTTCAGCTTTGATGTATCTTTATTATACATATGCACATTTGCATTTTTTGGCTGCAAAGTGGAAATTTCAGTAAATGTAGGATTGTGTATGCAAACTTCATTTGGTTCTTTTACGCACCTGAAATACTATATCATTGTCTACACTTAGCCTGTACCTGGGGCTAAGCTATAGCAGTTGCTCTATTACCCAACATCTCCTCCCCAGAAAAGAAGGGGAAACAAGAAAAGGAGAGGAGACCCACAGGTTGAAAATAAAACAGAATTAATACAACAGCTGAACTAACAACAATGCAAATATAAAGTTGCACTCACCCCAGCAAATGTACAGTGGTCACAAAGAACAGGAGAGCAGTCCTCAGCAGTAGAAGCAAGCTCCTCTAGGAACAGGGAGAAGGAAGAGAAGAATCAGGAGAAGCACCCTCTTAGCAAACTTCCCCCTTTATATTGAGCATGATGTTTCTGGGCTGGGTTACACCTGTAGCTAACTCAGGTCAGCTGTCCTGGCTGACTCCAAACTGCTGACAGCCTGCAGACCATGGCTGGCCTAGGATTCTGTCCCAGAGAAGGAAGGACAATGATATTTCATGACATGATTGCAACTGTAACTTCCAAATCACCAGTGTCCTGTCATCCTTCTCCCAAAGTGTTGTGAAACAGGGCAACTTCGTTGTGGAAATGATGGAAAGATGGACAGGGCAATGAAAATGTCTGGAGAAAAAACCTCCACCTTCAGTGCCTCTACAGATGTGCACATGCTTATTTAAAAGCATTGCTAGCAGTTTGCTTGCCTGGCCTTAGTGCATGCATACGTGCACCTTCTTACATCCAGACTCACTGAGGAATGTGTGGCAAATAAAATTCATGATTGCATCACTCTGCTGTAACACTCCAGGGCATGAGCAGTGACACGTGCATGAGGAGCGTGGCTAGGACCTTGTAGACAATCTGAGACCCGTCCACTTCAGATGTTGCAAATGGTATGGTAACACAACCTAACTTGAGAGCATCCCTTTGCCTTGTCTTTGGCCTTGCCCCACCCAGCTTTCAATGTCCTCTGCTGAGCATATTGGAATGGGAATTGACAATGCAGATTGCTACCTCCCTGTTGCTTCCCCATAGACTAGTGCATCTCACTCAAAATTGTTTGCTGTCATAGTTGAGCTCTTTAAGGACTCAGGGAAGAACACTTTAATTAGCCCTGATGAAGCGGCAGGAGCCAAGTGAAGCCTGGTGGCTCTTGTTCTCCTTGTTTGTGTTTCCTGCCGTGTATACTTGCTGGCAGAATTTTAAACCTGGCTAATTGCTCTTTGTGGTGTCTAGACATCTTCAGCAAGTGCTTCTTTCCTTTCCTATTAGTGCTTATAATTTATATTTGCATACTCCCCCCATTCACGCTGCACTATCTCCATATAGATAGATCACACAGCACTTGACGCTCAAAAAGAATGAAGATAAGCTTGAAGGAATTTGGAAATTACACCATAATAATCAGCCATGGTGTCCCAGCTTCTCCGATTACTGACAGATCCTTGCACCAGTCTCGCATCACTTGCGTCAACAAGAGCTCCTTCCATCAGATTCTGACACTTGCCTCCCAGTATCCCAAGGAAGATAAATCAGACCTTTCGCTGCAGAAACACTGTAAATCCAGATAAATGGTATCAAATCATGGCCCACTTGCTGTTATTTTTCAGTCCATGAAAGAGCTCCAGTGTTGAGGAAAGTATACTTCTTCTTTCAAAGAAACCATCGCATCATGTGGATGTTTGTTCCTAGTAATGAGAGGGCCAACTGCCCTAGATAAGCTAGTCAAGGTGGGATTCTGAGAAGAGATCCATCTGTAAATAGAGCTGTGAAAATTGCAGGGTCACATCAGTGGAAGAGCTTGTGACAGAAAGGGGATCTGCTGGCCTCACTTCAGCATTTGTTCCCCCTAGGAGGCATTGCATTGGGTGTTACACAGAGCACAGGATTTAAGCCCACAAGCAAAAACTCTGACATGTCACTGCATCCTAAAAGAGAACTGGGAGTTGTCCAGCTATGTCAAAGCTTCACCAGCAGTCTGCTCAGCACCTCTCACACCATGCAGTGGAACACAGGCAAAACCCAGGATATTGCAGGTTCTATCCTTCCCCCTTCAGCTGATTCCCATTTGCTTTCTCTGCCTGTGTGAAACATGAAAGGTTTTGTATGCTGTATTAGAAAGCAAAATCCTCCTTATTTGTCCTTCAAGAGAAGAAGCACAAAGAAGCCAGATGCCCGGCATATGACTTTGGTAGATATTAGTCTAAGACAGAACAGATGATCATCTGGGAAGAAATCATCCCGTTGTTAATAGATCTTTCAGGAATATTAACAGATTGCTACAACTTATGTTAGCCTTTTGAAGCTAAGCTGCTTTTTCATCTGTACATGTTTCATATTCACCCTTCTCTTTCTCTCCTCATAGATAAAGCCATTATTCAGATCCTCTTCATCTGCCGCTCCATTTCAGCAGTTTTCCCCAACTGATATTTCAGCGATACTCCTCTTCTTTCTTCATTTAGTCCATAGGGAATGTAGCATTAGTAGACCAGTATCTAACATCCAGTTCTATACCAAGAAGAGGGAAAACAGTTTATTTCCATGGGACCAAAAATAACCTGAAATCACTGTAATTCGATTCCTTGTCTGCTTTGTGTCCGCTTGGAAAGATTTGGCCCACGGCAATTAGAAAAAGAATATGACAAACTTATTTGCATGTGTGAGCTGATCAGAATCTGTGGAGATGTTTCTGTAGGTGAAACGCTGATTTGCTCCTATCATAGTCACTTTCTAAAAATTCATCAAGTCCGGTGTAACAATTACATTAATCACACCGAAACTTTGGCAGGATGAGTGCATCATGAAGCCACAGTTTGCCTCAAAATGATTAATCAAACCTTCCCCCTCTAGAGATGACAGTGCATAGCCATACCTGGGCAGAGGTTCAGACCAGGGCTGAGAAGCTCTGTGATGTGTCTTCCAAGAATTCTGCTGTGAAACGACTGTATTTGAACCTAGCATGTTAAGGCAGTTACAACTTTTGACACCAAACCAAAAATAGGTACATATGTTGATGTGACAGCCTTTGAGCACTGTGAAGAATGAACACCATTTTTTTTCTGAAAGGTATTTCTTGTTTTCAAGCAGCTCTGCTAGTTGAAAAAAGGACAATGTGTACATGCTGTCCTGAAAACGTTCAGGAAAAACATTCCAGAATGACAATGCACAGCCATGAAAATGTGTTTTTAAACACTCAAATCCAATAAACAAGACAGGAAGATTCCAGGGAAGTGTGTCTTCTTGACTAATTTCTAATGCAATGGCTCTGAAAATAGCAGATGCTTCCTTCTTGCTTCTTGCTTACCTCCCTTCTCACCCTTAGCAGGACTGGCATCACTGGTGACACGCCAGAGCAGAAACAAATGCTTATTTATAAACACTCCCCATTAAACACTCCGCGTAATGATTGTGGAAAACGACAGGCCCTGGGTGAATCTCTTCTTCTCACAACAGTTCATGGGCTTCACTGCAATTATTTCCAATGATAATTATAAAGATAACACCATTTAAAATATCTAATGTTTTATTCAATATTTGAGTGAGTTTCAATTACTTCCAATTATAATTCAACAGCTTTCTATTTAAAACAATTATTGTCCTTTATAACCTGCTTCAAGTCAAATAAATTGTTTGCCTTTATTCATCATTGGCTTCTTCCACAGGTATTCATTCCCGGTCTCCCTTTGGTTTTCCAGTTCCCCATTAACTCATGTAGCCTTTCATTAACCCCTTATGTGCCCTCCAATTCTACAACACAATCAAGCCTCTGACAAAAAGCTGTCGGTGCAGCCCCTGAGACAATCACAATCAATTAAAGTCATTAAAAATCAATATGATTCAATTGCAGGCAACAAGACACAATCCTGGTTGATTGAATAGTGCTGGGCTGCTTTGAGCTAAGCAGAGGCCACTGAGGTGAGCTTCAACTCTAGGCAATGAGAGTGTCACCATGAGCAGTGAATTCTTACATGAATATGAGCACAAGGCAAGTGAGGGGAGTATTACTACAGTTCATCGTAAAATAGGAATACTGTAGGGAAAGGCTGTTCTTTCGTTCACTTTCTGGGGAAATAGTGCTTGAAAGGAAAGAGTCTCCCTAAGACATGCTTGCAGTGAGGTTAGTCTGCATGTTATTTTCCTACTTCTTTGTGACATAAAGTATAATAATGCCCTGATAACAGGAACTGGGTATCCTGTGATTTTGAAAAAAAAAAAGATGTTTGATCATAAAACTCTTTGAATGTATGAAAAAAACCTCCCTTTCAATGTGGGACAGGAAGAAACCCTACATTTGCAAATTGTTGTCTCCTTGCAGTTCTTTGAAGGTGAGAGTTCCGAGTTCAATAGCTTTACATAGCTGTGAGAGCTAGTGGAGAATAAAAACGTTTATTTTTTTGTAGATGTAGAACAGAGGAGCTTTGTCCTTCATTTCACTGAATTTCTTTTTTATTTTCTTGATGAAAACTTGACACGTTTAAAAAGAAGTCTTTTTTTTTTAAAAAAAAAAAAAAAGTAATTGTATTTCCCAAGAGAAAAAAACAACAAACAACCCAAAAATCTTTTGATTAATACCCACAATTTTTAAAATATTTTTTTCCTAGTGGGATATTGCTAAAAGTGAAAGCATGTGTTCTTCTGTTTGGATTTTTTTTCCATGATGTTTTCATTTAAGTAGGATACTTTTCCCACAGAAAAAAAAAAAAAAAGGAAATACACCTTGGGCTGAAAGCATCCATAAACCTTAAAAAATTTCATTTGGGATTTTTCTTCGGAAATGGAAAATTAGAGGAAATCAAAATAGGTCAGGAAAAGATTTCCATTTAGCCAAAACAGTACTTTTGAGTTAATTTATTCTCAATCAAAACATTTCACTCAGCTCTAATCACTGGTCTGAAGTCACCCTGCAGCATTCAGAAGGAGTTGATTTAGATGCTCCCATGGGTTCCCATGAATTGGAAAAATAATCAGTCAATCATCTTCCGCCTCTCACAGTTTGCTGTTGTTGAGTAATTCTCAAGATCATGCTATCCTCTTGCCGAAACACTTTGTCTGGCTTATGTTTTTACCTAGCAACGATGGCTGCAGCATCTACGGCCTCAATCCAGCAAAGCACTTTACACATACTCTTTAGTTAACGTAGTCTCCTTGATGTTAATGAGATATTCATGTACTTAAAGTTAAGCCCAAGCTTAAGTGATTTGTTGGACAGCGTCCTAAGCCCTGGAAAAGGAAGGTGCTGAGATCTGTTTTGTGGAAGTGTCCTCACCATTTAAAGAAGTGTGGCTTGGTGGTGGTCAAAAGTTATATTGATTCAAGCAAATCAGTTTAGAAATTGATGAAGATCCACTTAAGTATTTTCCTTTCAAGGCTCATTTCTAAGTCGTCATAAAGCTGATTTGATGTGAGATGCTCTCCAAGCAGTTTAAGAGCGGGGATTGCTCTGACTGACCAAGCTCTGTTTGTGAATGATTTGCTGAGCTCCTGTAGGCCTCTGCAATGAGGAACAGCTTGTGCTTGAAAGTACGAGATTTGTCCCTGGACACCCATAAGTAATCACCTTGCTAAAGAGGAGGTCTGAACAAACAAAATCGACTTTCTGAGGTTTTATCTAAATTATATACTTCATAGCCGTTTTTTGTATCAAAGTGATCAACCTATTGTGATCAAAGCTCCATTTCCATATAACCTGGAAATTACTGTAATGTACTCTGCTCTATTATTACTACCAATAAAAACCCCCACAATTATGCGTAGTTGGGGAGCAAATAAGGTTCTTCTCACCTTCTTGCACTTTGTACCCTTATGGATCCCTCTGAAATGTAGCAGGTGACATCAGTCAGGTTATATAAATCCAGCCATACAGAGCAGTGGAGTGATATACCTCTCCCTAGGGGTTGTGAGAAAATCCCATGTCTGCCCTACACAGAGGAAAAAAAAATCTGTTTCTCGAAAGTCACCAATCAATTGCTCCAGTGTTTTCCTGCAGATCTTAAAAAAAAAAAATAAAAAAAATTGTATTTGAAATGTCAATTCAAAATGCTTCAGAGACAGGTTTTCCTGACTGGCAAAAGGAGGCTTGTTACTGACAGTGCTGTAGGAAAAAAAAAATCTGCTGAAGGACATCAGCCAATGCCTTTGCCTTGGTCTGGGAAACAGATAAGGCAAAATAATTGTGTAATTTTATGCAGGTCTACCATCGGGCCAAGGTAATTACAAGCTTGAGTAGTATCAGTAAAGTACATGTAAACCGGTCCCAGTTCTCACCTGTTGTATCTAACATATGCTTCAGCCACTCGGATTTGGGTGGGTTTTGGTACAGATGTAACAGGTTGCCAGGCACTCCCAGCTGATCCTGACAAAACTCAAATCTGTGAGTGAGTTCTTCTGAGGTCCGTCAGGTACAACAAAGTGGCACTGCTTGCATATTAATCTCTTCTCTCCATAGAGATAAGCAACAAAATATCAATGTATTATATTTCTAATTAATTGATTTCGGAATTAGTCTTTCTGTCTTTGTTACTGATCACAGCCATCCAGACACAAGGGACGGGGATAAGAAATCCATAAGTACCAGCATGTGGTTAAAGAACAGTTGTTCAAGATAACGCACAAACATTAAAACAAGGACAGACTGAAGTCAATATGCCCAAACCTATTTTGATTGCTTCTTAATAAGTGGATAATCTTGAGAGACTTCTTAACTTTATCACCTTCTGCTTTTTTTCCATTCATCTTCTACAAATCCTCTTCTCTTGGTTCAGGATAGATTTGGGAAAGGTGCTAGAGCACACTAGTGCCTCTTGGCTGATGCCGGCTGGGCACAGAACGCGTTGGAATCCATCGATCAGACAAGTCTCGGTGTATTCCCATGTCTCTAGCTTAGCCCAACAGAGATGCTGTGATGACCCTTTCCTTTCACATCTGCCATCGTTGCCTCTCCACCTTCCTCAGAGGAGTGAGAATGTGCATTTCAGCACCTTGCATTTGGGTTCAGTCTAACCCTCCTCACAGTTCTGTCACCACATCCCTGTGCAAAGCCCAGCATCCCCAGCTGCAGCTACATCACCGAGCCTCATGCCTCTCTTGCAGCCCTTTAACAGGTTTGGGTAGCCAAGATGATTTGGGATAGTGCCTATTGGATCTGCCCATACACCAGCTCTCTCCTCAACCCTGCTCAATGCTGATCAGTTCCTTCCTGAAACCTGCCTTCCTGACAGCCCCGATTAGGAGCATCCTGATACGCAGCCATTTATGGTTGACGTTAGCAATGGGGACAGATAGTCAGGGTCTGTTCACCTGAGGCAGGGCTGCTGCTGAGGTGAAGTGATTAAAGTATTAACTGCTGGAATAGCTGTCCATCCCACTCATCTACATCAGAAGCAATTAATATGGATTATATATATTTTGCAAGAAGAATATCTTTCTTTTCAAACCTTGGAGTAACTCCAGAGAGGATTAGGTGGAAGACTGAATGAGCTAATTTGCATAAATTAGGTAAAATGTGAATAGTAATTTGCATTCAGAAAGGCTCTCTTTGACTCTTTATGATATATTGACACCATCTGGAGAACCTAGCTATGAACCAGGTATTTGTTGGACCATTTCTCCCCAGGTCGTTCCCACAAACTTTGTGCATACGTTCAGAAATATTCCCCTTTCCCCTATCGCTTGGAGCAGGGTTAAAGACCTTTTTATATGATTGGCCTGTTTTATTCAACAGAGGACAATTCACATAGTCTAAGGAGACATAGATGGTACATTGGAAATACTCTAATTGCTGTTCTCCACCTGAGGCAAATGCTCCCATAGCTATGTCGAACGCCCATGTTAACATGGCAGCAGGGTACCAGGGTAAGGACATGGCCAGGCTAGAGCTTCACATTATTTTTATTTTCTCAGCTTAGGTAATTTCTTTGGAAACCATGTTTTATGAGCTTCTTTTTATCTCCCTTTTGGTTACATAGCTTTTCCTTGCATTATACTGTTTTCAGGCCCAGTCCTCCCTTTGTCAGACAAGGAGATGTCCAGTGGGCTGCTGGACTTCTCTCACAGTCACATGGAACTTGCTGCATCCTGCCCAAATCCATCACATGCTAGATCCAGTAATGTCATAGTGACTGTCCCCAGTGCTGCCAGTAGAACATAACAGATGATTGCCACCTTCTTTCTCTAGTGAAGTTTAGAGGATCACCTTATTTTTACAAAAACAGGGACCAAGGCAATTTGCCACAGGCCATCCTTAAATCTCCAGGGCTCATAAATGCTCTTTAAGACAACAGACTTTTTGCTGACTCTTGGAGCTGCTGGTGCAGCCGTCGCTAAATACCTCTATTTAACCACCTCTAAAGGTGGTTAAAGAAGTGGTCTATAGACTCTTGTCCCAGAGTTGCTACTGTTGCTGAGGATCGCTGTAAGAACCTGCTGAGCCTCAGAATCGCTGCTTCATACAGATAAAATCACCTGACCGGAGCTAGACCAGGCAAAGGCAACACAGTCAGGGCATTTGTGGAGGAATGACAGTTAATGGCGTAAAGACTTTACATGCCTCAAGGTTTTAGGGTGAAGAGACAAACACAAAGGGCCAGAAAAGTTCAAGATGCCAGGAACGAGCAGAAATCCTCTTTAGATGTAACCTTTTTAAAGCAGGATGGTGAAGAAAGCCAGCATCAGGTTTTGAATGTGATTTATAGTATTCTCATACAATCAGAATTGCCACCAACCCCCACGAAACAATTATTCCCACAGCTTTTCTCAAGACAAATGTGTCTGAGCTAAGAGACAAACACGAGCTGGGGCATGAGTCACTTGCTCATGCAATTGCCAAGTTCACAGATTGAACTCCGTGACAAGTCAAGTCTGTATCAGCTGCCCATGCTTGAAAGACTGGCTGTGAAATATTTGAGGTGAACAGCACCTCACTAAAACTGACAAAACTGGATTAAACGTCATAAGATCAGATTCATTCTAAATAAACACCTTCAGAGAGTTAAAAGGATGGATAAGTGTTTGGTGATTATTTAATGATTGTATATAAAAAAACCCCTAACCACCTCTAAAGGTGAATAAGATTCTGAGAGCTCTGGAAAGCTCTCTTAGAGCTGCAGAACTAGGGGTCATTTCTGTGTGACCTAAAGACTTAGATGGTATCAAAAATATCTAAGAAGTTTCAGACTCTAAGTGTGCCTGATTGTGCCTAACTCCTTTAGGCTGTTTTCTTCCCTTTTGAAGAACACCAGCAATAAATTTTTACGAAATTTTGTATGTGTTTTATAAACTTTTAATAGTAAATGGCAAGCTGACAATTTTCCGATTAAATGGGGTTTTTTCTGTTGGTGAATGTGGAGTAGGTCAATACAAACTGTTTGCAGAGGAGCTCAGGTTAAATGAATTTCCCCATTTGAAGAAACCATTATTTTTTTAAATGGCCAAAACATCCTATTTCCTCATTTTCACCAGCTAAATGAATTACGTTTTTATTTTAGAAAGCTCACCACCAACTAAATGAAATATTTTCAAGGTATCTAAATGAATTGTGTATTGATCTGATCTGTACTTTTTCAGATTATTGGTTCACAAACATTGGTGAATCCAGAATGGGGAAAATAATTTCAAAATCTTGCAAATTCTCATAGACAGGAAAAGCATTTCCTTCACTGATCTAATAACAAATAGCAATCATAATGAATGTTATAATTTATAATTACAGTGATAGTGAGGATAGTTATTGACAATTTAAATCAAACCTCTCCCAGGAAACAGGAGGAGGTGGAAAGAAGTAAGGTGGGTGGATGCAGCCTTAGAAGGATGGCTATTGATTGAGTTGTTCATGGTGGATTAACTCAGGAAGGGAGAGTTAGATTTAGTTTAGCTTTATCTGTGAAGAGACATTGAATATTTGCTTAATTTTATTGCATATGTATGGCATAACACCTTGATTACACACAATTTATATAAAAAACCCCCACCACACTAAAGCAATTAAATACTGATTATGCAAATTTTCCTGGCTCAGGAGGAGGTCTAGATACTTCCTTAGGGTCTTCTCCAGCCCTGTATTCTATACTTCCCTAAATAGGCCAACTCTTACAAAAATTGTCTTTACTGGCCAGAGCCACCTGGGCAGTAGCAGAAATTTCCTCATAGATCCATTTGGAGTCCAAAAGTGCTACGTGATTTGGCCAGGCAAAATGGGAGGCTCTCCTACACTCTCCCTAGACTCTAGGACAAGTTATATGCAAGTGGTTTTCAACCTTTTTCAATTTGGTGGCCTCCAAAACCTGCTTGTTTTCCACGTGTAGGCCCTGTCCAGCAATTCTGAGCCTACCACCAATATCTTTACAGTTTGCAAGATTTATAGCTACCCACTGCAGATCCTTCAGAAATAGCCCACAGATCCCCAGGTATCCTTGGCTCAGTGGGTTGAAAACCCCTGGTTTGCACCAAGGGACTCCCAAAGAAGCCCTGCAGAAGGGTGTGGTAGCATCCTGAATGTGCTGAAAGTAACAGGACAGGCACAAATCTCAGCTAGAGATAATGCAGTGGAGAAGCATTCATGGCTTTAAAACTGTCCACTTGAGTACCAGCAGAAATGCAGCTCTGCTTGACCTGATTTACTTCATTCTCAGGCAGATCTTGCAGCTCTGTGGTGCAGCTCGGTACTGTGGCACTGCTGGAGTGATGTGGTTTGTGCCCAGCCACCTCTACCGCACGGTGGGCACCGGGATTGGGGTGAGGAGTGCAGGGCAGGCACCGTGAGCGTCAGGGCTGAGCTGCTGTTTCCCATGCGGTCCTACAGCCCTCTTCTACCTACTTGAGCACAGGAGGCTTCAGAACTCCCTGCCAAGGAAAATCATTGACTTTGTTGTCCGGTGTAGCACTGAGAAGTCCCAACTCTGATTGGAGTTGGCTTGTTTGCTTGCCCTCTCTGTAGTAATGTGTGGGTATAGGATTCGCCTATATCCGCTACACTTGTTCCCCTGGAGAAAACATTTCAGCAGTACCGTGAGGAGTATAATCAGGTATTAAAAACAAAGTGAATTGCACTTGCTGTAGAATCAGGGGTAAATTACTAGTGCAATGATAGAGCCCCTCTCCTGTTTTAATCCATTTTAATCTCATTGTTGAGTTAATAAAACCTATTGGTTTACTAAATCAATGTAGGGTGTGATTCATTATTGTGTGTGCTGGTACACAGATCCTAACACAAACTCTCTCTGCTATAGACTAGAGTACTACTGATCCAATGGAAGTTGGCTCCAGGGAAAAATTATCTCTTACCAGTTGTCATAGAAAGATAGTCGCTATGGTAAATTTTTGCTTGTGTGAGACAGAGGTTTTATTTTACTTTGTTGATGCCAATTGCACTTGAAATATTTTTACAAATGATTTAATCTATAAACAGAAAAGAAACCTCCCTTTGTTTGAGTTCATATTGGATTCATTTGTGACCATTAAGCAAAACAGCTATGCCATATAATGAAGAGGGATTAGTAGGGAAACAAATATATTTGTTAGTTTTATTCTTCCCTGTGCATCTATTAGAACAAGCCTGTGTTTCCAGTTTGCATTTCATTTTCTTTATGGCAGGCTGCTGGAGTTGAGACATAAGTTAAAAAGATAAATTCATATAAACTCTCATTTTTTTCTGTTTTTCTGTCTCAGATCGTATCATTCTTGCCAAGTTTCTTCATTTAGGAAGGTCGATCTATATCCTACTAGAGAAACAGGCACCATTTTTTCATGCGGTTCTTCCCAATAGCTCTCTGAAAACCATGAAGTTTATGAACTTAAAAAGTATCTCTCTATTTATAGCTTCGCAGATACCAGAGAATTTGATAGAGCCTTTTTATTCTTTAAATTCCCTTTTCAGCTTTCTTTTTTTTTTTTAATTTTTTTTTCTAATTCTTGTAAAAAGACTTGGAAGGGCTTGAATCAGAAAGTGCTGGTCTCTTGGGAGGTGTGCGCTGTTTTTCCTGATCAATAAAAAGCATCCAATTTGTCACAACCCATGTAAAGAAATATCCGCGTAAAATAAATCTGGGCTATATGCAGCCACAAGTCCTTACAAATGAGAATACATCCCAGGGTAACAAAATCAGGACTCCCAAGGACTTCACGACAGCTGTGAAGGACTCCAGGCTCTGACATATGATCAAGCGAGAGCAGCTTAACAAGTTACCAAACATCAGAAGAGCTGAGGTAGCAGTCTGGGCACACTTTCTTGGCTTGTGACAAAGATATAATAATGCAATTTAACTTAGATGACAGTGAAACAAAGTGAAGCTACATCATATTATTTTGCATTAGCTTCAGGCAAAGAGCATATGTATGGACAGGTACATTCACTCCGCTGATGTGCAATAACGTACTAAGCGTCCGTGACCCAATGTTTTATCCAAACCCTCAGATCTTCTTGCTTCAAATAATCTCAAGCTCTTGCCACAGGAGCCAAAGGGGATTCTTTAGCCAAGGTTCATCAGGGAAAAGCAGCAGCGGCACACCACCCCCCGTGCAGATTAATGTAATGTAAACAGATTGCATTCAGCTAGTAGGAGGTCTGCAGTCTCGATACCACCAACATAAGGAGACAATATTCCACAGGACAGACTCAAATCTTCAAGCTGAGGTCAAACATCTGAACCTTAATTCAGACCCAGGTCAATAAAAACAGGGTCCCATTACAGAAAGAGGTCTCTGCTGCAAAACTGAAATGCCTGGATTTCAGTCTCCTCACAAACATTAAGGGATTTTTAGACTTAAATGGCCTTTGCCCTGTACTTGTTTGGGGTGCCCTCTCCAGAAGATGGAACTCTGAAGGCTTTCAAAGAGCAACTAGGAAAATGTAGGGAACTTACTTTGAATCGGGAATATTTGGTTTGGTAATTAAAAAGAGAGAAAATGAGAGCTTGAAAATGGAAAAATCAATCATGAATAAGTTCATTAGAGCAGCAGCAGCCTCAACTGAGAGGACTGAGGCCCTCTCAGCTCCATCTGTACATTGCTATAGATTGCTCCACTGTAGTTCTCGTTTCCCTAATTATTTTGCATCTCAGAGGCTTAAGTCTTCCTGTAGACAGGGCAGGATCCTTACCTTGGAGGGCTACTTTATGTGAAAAGAGAACCTGAGCATTGATTGATTAAGGGAAACGACAAGGAAGACTTTATATAATGTACATCCAGAAAGCCACCTATCTCTGTGCCCCGTTTTTGGGTTACATTCTGTTATATTCTAACACCCAGCTGTTCAGTAACAGCTGTAGAAGGGAGTTGTGCTCTAGAATGCAGTGCTCCTTCCTCCCAAGACACCCTGCATGCTGGAGTAGGCTGAAGAAGAGTTTTTTCCTGGTATTTGTCCCTCTTGCTACCTTTCCTTTCACAGTTTCCTGTTGGACCATGGGTTTCAAATCATCAGTCTACCCTGGCTTTTTCACAGGAACTGACCTGGCAAGAACTGCACCAGCAAAAAATATCCCTCTGACCAAAATTCCTGCTGTCAGACTTAGAAATGTCATTTCTGCTATGGAGATGGAGTAGATACATCTGTATGTAGGCCCATCAAAAGAATCTATTCCTCTAGTCAATTGAGTATTTTCAGTTCTTGACCTGGGGTTATATCTGTGCACAGAGAGAAGAACTAGAAAGAAGGGGGCAGCAGGAGACAGAGAGAAGAAATTAGGACACTAGTACCTATGCTCAGTAGTATAGATATAAATACGAATTCAGTTATTCTGCTAAGAGTAGAAGTAATAGGCAGGACCTCAGGGAGTATGACAGTGGAGGGCTGCTGAGATTCCCCTGGTTTTACACACTCAGGTGAAAAAAATCATAAAAAAGTCTATGTGGAAAGCTCTGACCATTCTGGTGCATCTCTGCTACTCCCAATGCAAAGCTCTTTCCCAGTGCACTTATGTGTGGATATGCCAATATACCCTTCAGATTAGATTTATCTTAAAATAAATCCCCCAGTGACTGCTGCAGCAGGATCTCAGCCGGCAGCCGCCGCTCTCAGCTGGCCGTGGCTGAACGCCACACGGCTTCCGCTTTCTTGTTCCCTGCACAGGGTAGATCCAGCAGGGAAGAGACACAAACTCTGTTTCGTGTCAGAGTCAGGAAAAAATCTTCATGCATAGAGCTTGTAGGCAGACCACTCAAATAGCTGGCACAGAACTAAACTCTGGAGTCCTCATAATACCTGGAGGATTGTTTTTCTTAACCTACTTGCATGTTATTTTGCCCATTTCTTATTTCTGCCTCTGCCACTCGAACCGCTAAGTTACAGATCTGTCTAGTAGAAGAATCTCTGCTCCCTCAAATGGCCTCCCTGGGCTTTAGAACTCCATTAATTAGCATCTTTTAAATGGTTGGGTAATATTCATTTCTCCTTTTTGAAACCATTTCCCCAAGCCCTAATTTTAATAAAGCTGGTGCTCATGAACATTTAAATATTAAAGCCCTTGGTTACAGAAAAACGAAAGAAGCATTTTAAAAGACAGGCGCGGAAGGATTACTTAAATGGCTGACATAACTGTGTGTGTGTGAATGTGCAGCACCTGTGAGATAAAACTGTGTTAAAGGCTTTTCTGTGTCAGTGTGTATAAGGTCAGAAGTGTAATTTGGGAGGTGGCTCTGTCTGTCAGGATAGGAACAACATCCAGGGCCCCTGGGAAATGTAGTTGGGTGCAGTATGTTTAAGCGTGGATGACAATTCATTTCAAAACAGATCAGAAAGGGCTGCCTTTGCTTTGTAGAGTTGCTTGCACTGTTTTGGGTTTCACATAGGTGAATTGAAAGTTACCATATACTTAAAGATCTTGTCCTAGGAAGGTTGCTCTGTAGGTTTTTTTTTATTGAGAGTATAAAATTGGGGTTTCTTCACTCAAACTTTGTAACTTCATCAGCTGGGACTGATGATACCAAAGACTTCTAGAAGCATTGTGCTTGATTTTGTGCAAAGCACGTACCTGAAAGCGATGATGCTACTAAAATCAGGTAGGTATATAATGCTGGGGGGTTTTTTTCATTGTCATTAAAGACCTCCAGTTCAGCAGGGTATTAATAGCAGGGGTTTCCTCACCTTGCCAGCAAGGTTCAGCTTTGCCCTGGAGGAATCAGAGGGCAACCTTGACTGGTTTATTGTTTCTTTTTTTTTTCTCCTGAGGCTGCCAACAGAGGTGTCAGACTGACGGTGTTTTTTGTTATATTGATACATCTTGTTGATTCTGGACAGGGCATAGATTCTCTGATTCATATCTCACAGGCTAGTGGATCAGATGGCAATGATTTCTGTCTTATCACAAATCTAAGGCTCGGTGATCAGTAAGTTATAAGTATTTCTTCAGATACTTCAGCCTGCCAGGGCAAGATTTACAGAGGTTTCCTTGCTGAAAGGCTTTATATACTGTCAAACCTCTTGTAAGTCAGAGAGCTGCCTATCAATGGACTGCTATTTGCTCAGAAAGCAGCTGTGCTTTCCCACTAGATGTAATGGCACAGCCATGATTTGTAGCTGTTGTAAAATGATGGTAATCTGTTATTCACAATGCACCAAAGGTGTGGTCACTGGGTTTTGCTGAGCTGTACCTGCCACTCAAGCTTAAAAATAGATTGAAAAATTGATTCTTCTTTTAATTCACTTGCCATGCCCAAATCTTGCTGTTCTATCTGCTGTGGCCATTGTTGACCCTGAAAGCATCCTGAGGAAACCTTGGGGAGCTGATCCCAGCATGCCAACAAATTCACACACTGGTGATGCTCCTCACCTCAGGTGGAACTCAGCCTCACACTGAAAGAGTCAAGTGAAAGAAAGAACCTGTTTTTCAATAGTTTCATTCTCTGTATTTGAGTCAGTGACAGAGTTGGGCAACAGTTTTAATTCTTAAGCCGTTTTCTGCTTAATGAAAAGGCTTTTCAGGAAGACTAGCACTCTCTGTCTCTTGCGCAGGAGCAATGCTCTGTGTGACAAGAACACGTGCGCTGCGCCAAGTCCTTGTCCCTTCCGCCAATCATGGGCCTCTATCCTCTTAACCTTAAGGAGGTGTTCCTTAGCTGACTCCACTCACACAACAGTCACAGGAAGTCAACACGTATGCTGACTTGCAGACAGAAGGCCAGCATGCTGTGCAATTTCCCTCTAAGCCACTGAAAATGTGTATTGTGCAAAGAATCTACAGAGGTCTGACTGCAAAACCTTAAGATTTATAGTCATGCTTTGCATATTCACATACTCCAAATTAGTAAATAATCCTGAAATTTTACTCCTCTTTCCCCTGCCTCTCTGAATTATCTCTGTTGTTGGGCTTTTTTCCAGAGGGTATCTTTGCAATTCCAAACACTGGGTGCAAACGGAGGCTGAGTGAAACAGAGGTTCATTTAGACTTGCTGCAAATGAACCTAAATGCAGTCCATGGGTTTGGAGCTACCAGTGAAAGGCTAAAGTCAAATGGATAATACACAGGAGTAAATGGCCGACTAACGTGGCAACGGCCACACTGTGACTCTTCAGCTACATGTGGATCATGAGCAGATCTATGCTCCATGGCCTCTTTTTGAAGAGGCAGCCCCTCATCCTGCAGCAGAGGAGCCCAGTAGAGCAGCAATCACTGCACGTCACTCCTGAAGCTTCCCTGCATCCAGCTTACTCCAGGTGTGTGGGTCCTGTATGTGAGTATTTTGGTCACTGGTTGGGGAAATCAGAAGATTTATCCTCTTAGAGGAGGTTGAACTTCTCCACCTAAAAGCAAGAGCAAGCAGCTGCCAGGCCAAGGGATGCAAGAACGAACACAGTGTGACAGACAAGGCATCTTGCTGAGGTTTATGTAGTTTTACCAGCTCCAACCACCCTGCAATGCGGAGGACGTGCACGTCTTTCTTGTTTTCTGTGCTAGGTGGTCTTGTGCTGCTCTTAAATTTTGCATGTAGCTAAAATGCAGGCATTTTTTTTTAAAGTTGGAAAGATCTGTCTTGTTCATACTCATGTTGCAATAGAAATCTGATTTTGAAAGACAGAAAGAAAAAAGAGAGAACAGGAATCTGAAATACTCAAAGTCAAATATTTACTTTCTCTATCTTACTTCTCTACCTCTGATAAAATAATTGCCTAGAAGTGGAGACCCTTCTAGGTGAGACGGAGAAGAATACATTTTTTGGGGAGGAGATGCATAATAGGGGAAAGAGATTATTACTGGTTCCAAGTGCAAAATAAAACTCAACTTCAGGCCTTCCTGGCTTAGGATGAAAACAACTTTTCATGATTTCTATGCACACAGAGGAAAGTGAATCTTTTTCTCTTGTAGTAATTGCATTTTTAGTCACAATTGCCTGTTATCTTTGCATTTCCCACAGGTGGAGATATTGGTTTCTACAGAGGGATTGCTGTAGCTGTTCATCTCTCAAAACCCTTTGTGATATTATGAAATACCAGCCTGCCTAGTAATCAGCATGTTTTTTTTTTTTCTAATGAACACACATGCGCAGGCAGTAATTTGTTTATTCAACTCCTTGTGCAGGTTTGCAATTTACTCCAAAAGCAAGCAGCAGCATACAGAGAGACCAGATTATGGTTCAGGGGAGAAATGGAGTTCCTTCTCAGGGAGCGCCCTGGGAGCAGATCCAAAGGCCATTCGTTCACTGGCAGTCCGTGACGCTGCCCATGGGAAACTTTAACTTTCTCGCATTCAAAGAATTTGAATTTACATTTTTAATTTCTTTATCAGGAAGCCTTTCCTGTATCATTCATGAAGTCTCTTTGTCAGCATGGAAATAATTCTAATCACCTAAGTTTATTTTTCCCTTGTTCTCTATTTTTACTGCAGTCTGATGAAACTGGTTTGGTCAGCTTCCCATTTGTTAATAGGCAGATTCACTTTCTGATTTTCAGTCACGCACAACACAGCAAGAAAGCAGCTCATGGGAGTGATCAAAACACCTCTCTGAAACCATTTCTGTTTATTTTGTGTTCTGCAATTATTCTTTTTCTCTTTTTCCTTCAGCATCATGGAACTATGGAGTCAAAATTAGGTTGCCAACATCACTTAAAAATAGATGAACTATTTTAAATCCCTAGTCAGTATTAGAATCCATAGGCAGCCTTAAAAAAAAAGCGGCAAACATTTATCCTGAGAATCAGCATAATTACCATAGTTATTCTTTGTTTTACCTAACAAGCCCTGAATTTCAGATTGCTTGCTTTTTTCCCCCTGGTGCTGGTGAATATCAGAAGTGCGGAAGCAAAGACAGAACGGCAGATTGCCGAAGAAAAAAATTATTAATCCACTTTCCTTTTCTGCTCTGGCCTCAGTCTGTTGGGAGGAGAGGAGTGTGAAGGTGAAAAGGGCAAGGAAACAATTTCTGAAAATCTGTGCAGTGGCTACAGGAGAACAGCATGAAAACAGCTCTGAAACCCCTTGAAGTCTTGTTTTATCCCTGTGATAACCTCACTGAAACCAACTTTCACCTCCTATTTAGATTACGCTACAAAAGGAAAGGGGGAAAACAGTCCATTGAGGATGGACAGGAGAGACTTTTCTACTTCACAGTCTTTCCCCGAAATCTGGTGGCAACAAAATGGAACGGACCCATTCCCAGCCTGAACTTGGAGCTGCATGCTCCTTGAAGACGTAATTTGCAGCAGATTTCAGTTCTGGAAAGCCAGAATCGTGCTTTGTCCATCAGATTCTGTTCTAGAAGCTTAAAGAAAATTCATAGTAACATGAATCTGACAGTCTTGCTACTGCGTGTTGCTTCCATATGGGGCTGTGGACACTGAGCAGCCAGCAAATAGTGATCCCCAGCAGTGGGTGGAAAGAGTGAGGCTCTGGGCTTAAATATTGTGTCTTGCTGCAAGAAGAAGGGAGCTGTGATATCAAAACCTTCATTCTCTCAGAGTAGAGACCTATCTACCTGTCATGACGCTGAACTTGATGTGTTTTCAATGCAGTTTTATGTGATGGATGGTTTGGGCCCCCTACCATTCACCTGCCAAAAATTAATGTAAATGCTCCAGAAGTTTGCAGAGGAAATGAAAGCCCAGGATGTTTCTGAAATCTGGGAGACAATTAGTGTGATTTACATCCTTGGCATTACAAGGATCTTAAAATTTCTTGCGTTCCCATGAAACCTGATTGGAGAGGTGGGTGTTTGGGAAAATTATATTGGCTGAGATACATTGATCAGGATGCTGGTGAAAAGTGTAGCTGCTAAGGCAGATGGAAAGCTGATAACAGGCTAAGGGGGTTTCAGATCACACTGCAGCACAAGGACATACTTTTACAGATGCTGGAACTGCTGAGCTAACTGCTTTTCATTTGAAAACTACTGCTTTGAATGGGCAAGAAATGTCTTTGCTATACTTAGAGGTAGATTACATGATGGGAAAAAAATAGAAGGGCTACTTCGTGTGCCAGCACATGAAACTGCCTCTGAGTATTGCCAGAAAAGGAGAAGAGCAGAGCAAAAGCTTCTCAAAACCCAGCTCTAATGAAGAGCAGGTGTGAATTTTGTGCAAATGTAGGTTTCAGGGTGACTCCAGGGGAAAGGCGACATATTATTGTGGTAGGGAATGAGAACACAGAGGAGCAGAGAAGCAGGAACCTCTGGACTCCAGGCCTTAAGATTTAGTTTGGTGACACACAACAAACTATTCAATGTTCTCTGGTTTTGGAGATCAGTTACTCTCATTATCGAGACTGAGGCTGCACAGTTCAGTGGCAGGATTACTGCAGTTCAGGAAGGGCAGAGAGGCACTGGGTACAGAGAAAATACTGCTCAGCAGAGAGGAGTATCTACAGGGTAGAAATGCTGGAGGTTCTGGACTGGAACAAAACCATGGGGCAGTGGCAGACAGAAGTAAGGGATGCTGGTGTAATAGGACTAATAAAAAGTTTCTGTCTTTCCAGGTCATTTAGGGAACTAGCCAGTGTAATGGTGCCTTTAATTTTTTAAAATATAATTTAACTTCACACATTTTTGCCCTGTTTAACCTCCTCTCGCCTCCTCCCAAAGAGATCGTTTCAGTCCGCACCAGTGAGTCACCATGGAGACTACAGCCATGTGATGGCAAGACGTGACTCCACACTGCTGGAGTCTTACCACTTAATTATTTATTAATAGGCTTTTACCCTTGTAGCCTCAAGAGATGCAACATCTTGTTACCAAGGCTGGGAGAGAAACAAGAAACAAAGGCACAAAAAGAGGAGAAAAACACAGGCAATTACAAATAATTAATTAGAAACACCATAAACATGCCAGGAAACATGTAATAGGAGTGGGAATTTAACTCAGAAACCTATAGTTCAATATTGTTTAGCTGAGGAAATATCTGGCTAGGTAGAGGAAAGACACTCAACATATGGGAAGGTAAAGTTTGTGGCCTCAGTGTTTGCAGCATCAGTTTGCTGGGTGCTCAGTGCAATCTTCTGGGGGCCTTTGTGGAAAAACATTGTGCATGTTTTCAGCTGGAAACAAATCCTAAAAACTTGATCATTTCACCCTGCCTTTAAAAATCTTGCCATAAAAATGTCAATCGCTCACATCAGGAATAAGGACCTTGGGAACAACAGGACCATGTGGCATCTATGACTGGTCACAATTTCTGAATTGCAGAGGGTCTCTGGAAAACATTTGTGAAAACCTCTCACTGGCTGAATTTTTGATTAAAACAGACCTGGCAAATAATGGGTCAATTCACAGGAACGAGTGCCAGCTTATAAAGAAAGTCAAAATGTACAGCAAGATTTCCTTGCGTTGCATTTGTTTTAATTGAACAGCTAATCCAGCCTATTATAATGGAAAATAAGTAGAGGCAAAACACTTACTTGAGTCATCTTCTTCATATCTCTTTACTCTGCTTTTCCTCTAGACCTCTATAAGAGCTACAGCACTGGCAGACCAGACACCACTTTTTTTTTTTTCTGAAGTCTTCTGACCAATCTAATTAACCCAACAACTCTCAGGAACCCTTGTGACTGGTACCATTGGTGACTTTACACTAGGAGGAGATTGAGAACAAGTTGGCACTTCTAGAGGGCTTGTAAGGGGACATCTGTACCCACTAGGTAACTATCAGACATGACAAGACAATGCGCTGGCCAAGAAAAATGAAAATCATTTCATAATATGTCTTCAAAGGGGGAAAAGAATAATAAAAAAAATTTCCTTCAATCCCAAGCACAATATAAAGCAAAACTAGAGGAAGTGCATGGCACAGAGCCAAGCAAATTTAAGGAACAAATCTAGCAAACAATGAAAAGTAACAGCTCTGACCAAAAACACCCATTAAATGTTAAATGCTGCTCTTGTAACTGACAACACCAACAACTTTAAAGGGCTGTTTTACTAGCATGTGTATGTGTGTGTGGGGAATAGTTAGTCTCTCAAAGGGCTGACTGTAAATTTGTATTTCTTGTGGTTTGGGGCTTTTTTTGTGGGATTTGTTGCTCTTTTATTTTTTTCTTTACAAATTAGTGGTAATTGAAAGTGCAATCTGGAGCCCTGCTAATTAGAGTCAATGAGACTGGAGTGCTTTTCATCTGGTCTACATGGGCATGAAGGACTGTAGGCCTCACATGTCTGTTTGCCCTCAAAGCTATGGGGCAGGGTCATCTGGAGACACCTCTTTCTACCACACATGAATGAGGCAAAAAATCTTGTGGTGTTTGAACAGAGAGGAGAGGCAGTGGAGAGGGAAAGCATTTGCTGGAATTCCTGGGCATTTTGAGTAGTGTTTCCATTCTTTCCTCTTTCGCTTTGCTTGTAATGTATTCTCCAGAAGTGTGATGTACTGCTGGCTGCATCCATAGCCACACAGTGGCCTTAGCTGGGATCTCAGTGTTTATCTCAAGCATTATTTGGTGTCCAGGCTTCTGATGTTTAAGCATCCAAGAGCTTGAATTTCTCCTCACCATTTCTTCCTCCTTTAAACAAGGACAGTGCTTGGATCTCCCTCTTGTGCACAAAGGAGCCTAAGGGAAGGACTTCAGGTACATAGGAACCTGAGGCAACTCCCCAGAATTTATGTTCTGGTCTTCCCCTGCCTCGCACAGGTCAGCAGTGTACATCAAACCCATTCCCAACCAACTTTCTTGCTAGTGTTAAATGAGAACAGCCCTGAATATTTTTGTTCATGCGAGCAAACCACAGACCCAAAAGACTTGTTCACGGTGTGAGGAACAAGGGCTCAGGCTACAACTTTTTCTTTGCTCCTCCACTCTTCTCTTATCCTCTGGTCTGTCCTCCAAGAACTCCAAAGTCCCTGTCAGTTTGTCTCATCAATCCTTGTCGACTCCGTGATGCGCTTGTAAGGATTCATCCTTATCCATACCCCTGGGTTTTTTTCGAAACAAATCCTAACAGCTCATGTATTCTCCAACACTAGCCAGGTGATTCTCTAATCATATTTAGTACAGCAAGATTAACCTGTCATTAAAAATATAATTGTTCTTTAATTGGCACTTTTTTTTTTTTTTTTTTTTTTAACGAGGCTGAGCATAGCTCCAAAGCCCTTGCTGAAACTTTGCTGCAAAGCCTCTGGCAACAAAAAGCTTATTATTTGCAAAAGAGGGGTTCCTAATTGGAAAACATGATGGACAGAAAATAGTGAATCCCTAGTAATCTCCTTCTAAAACAGTAATGCATATGGTATAATGAATATTAAAGAATCATATTTATGAAATGGGAACACGGGAAAACGCAAGGTAAGTTTTCCTTCTCTATGCATTGTACTTGGCAACGTACACGTTCACACAGTAGTTGTCCTGCACACCTCTGTCTCAGAACCAGTTGAACTGTTGCTAAACAAAAATGCACCCAAAATTTCCTTTATCTGTGACCCTACAATAGCCACTGTGCCATCTCTGGCATTCTCTACCCACTAGCCTCTTCTTGGTCATTACTGATTTCAACCAAAGTTGCCACTCCTCATGCAGCCTTGCCTGTCCCTGCGAAGCCACGAAGTCTCATGAACACGGACCGCAAACTCTGCTGAAAACATAGTGTTTTTCTAATTTCCATTACTGCTAAACACTGGATATCAACTTAAGTGATCTTGGAGAAAGGAAGATGTTTTATCTCTTAAATTTCAACATCATCCAACTGGATTTTAGTATCAGGTTTTTTAGCCCTTCCCGGCCTCTTGAAGATACTTGTGCAAGTAGAGGCTAAGCCAAAACAAGTCAAAAACTCATAATCTAACCCTTACTGTTTAGATAGTAAATGCTAAGAAGTACCAGAGTTTGTCCTGATATCCTTGGTGAAGATGCTGTTACCCAGAGATCCTTCCATATTGGCTAAATTCTTGATTCCAGCACTGTAATCGTAGTACATAAAGTTTCCTAGGACAATTACCTTTCCCTTAAGTAGAGACATTACCTGTTCTGGCAGACTTCTTTGTAATTTAACATTGTAGACTTTAAAAATAATTCCCAGAGAATTGAGGTTTATTGGGGAGAAATATTCTTTTATTTACTTACTCATTCCCACACTAATATCTTCCTGCTATCTGCTTCCTTTGGAATTAAGTGGTTAACATAGTTACTGTGTAGAAATGTAGATTTCCCCTGGCACTCCTTGGAGTGAAGAAAGGATAATTTCAGACATTTTCCTCTTTAGGTAATGCATCTGCCAGAGCTTTCTCAATATTTCTGTAGGACAAATGAGACTGACAGCCTGGGAGAGTAGGAAAGGAAGAGTCATCATGTAGATAAAAGACCATGGTTAGACTCAAGGGATCTACACTCAGCTCTGGCCACAAACTCAGTGTGTGACCTTAAGAAAACCATTTAATCTCCCTATTCCTTAGTTCTTTACCTGTCAAGAATTTGACTTTCCTTCAACTCTTTTTTCTACCATGTTGGCATAAGTTACAAGCTCTTAGACACAGTCTCCATCTCATCCTGTCATGTTATTTAGCAGAAGGGAACACAGATCTTTGCAGGGGTCTTTAGAAACTAGAGTAGAGGTAACAATGACAATGGGAAATAACGTCCTCAGGACTGCAAAGATGATTCTCTGTCTTCTGATTTCAGTTCACATAATCCCCACAGAGAATCAAAGTGTTGCAATCATCTTGTGGTCCCACTAGGATTACAGAAACGATTCACCTACAAAACACTTTTAGCACTCCTAAGACGACAATTTGAATGGGAGGGTAGTTCTGGGGCTGTCATAGATCTTTATAGAGGTTGAACACGGAGTGTGACAGCGAGGAATGTGCGCTGGCTTTGAACCTGGTCCCTGCTACTTCTGATAAAATAAGGTCTCAGCAACTGGCAGCTTAGAGGCTGTGGCAAAGACTAGACTAGTTTTGAATAAAACCATGACAGGGTGCCATAGACAGGACACAGTGGCGTATGTCTTGTAGGTACAACAGGACATAATACTGTTGCAGTATCTTTGGGATCCTTTACTTCACCTTCAGCAAATGGTAGGATTTGCAACTGCATGTGTTATTGCAGAAAGCATCCAGTACTGTGAGAAAACACCATCCCCAGGCTATCCAAAAGCTCCAGCCACTGTCAGTCAAGACAATTCCTATATATGGAATAATTATTTTCATCAGGAGATGTTTTAGAAATAGGATATGTGCAGCTGCTGCATGGTTCCCTGCACCTCCTGGAATGGCTGCCTGAAAAAGTGGATTAGAACTGTAGGTTGAAGGGTAGTTGCCATGGAAACAACATCATTGGAAGCTTCATTTCAATCTTTTCTTCCTTCTTATAATTTTCTACCCCTTTTACCACCCTGAACAAGTTCCATTCCTTCTTGGTTCTACCTTGCCTTCAGCAAACTATCTGTGATGCCACAGATCAGGAGCCAGGGTTTGGAAGTGAATCTAGTGGAATGAAATACGGCAAAACAGTGCTAGGGTTGCACTGGGAAGCAGTTTTGTGCAGGTCATGAGAGGAGCTGACTTCACTTTTGGCTCAGGGACCAGGCATAAGACCTCAAAGTGTGGGAAGCAGCGACTCTTACTGGGCTAGTGCTGTCAAAAATCACCCCATTCCCTGCAGGACTGTGCTGTGACTGCATTGCTCCAGTGGCACTGGATACCATTTCAGGTGTTGCCCACCTGGGAGAGTAGTGCCCTCTCACTACCCAGGGATCACTGGCCACTTGAACACTTCTTCATGGGCTCATGGTGCTCTGGGAGTGGGAGGAGAAATGGTGGGTTTCTATCAGTCATTTTGAAATAAGAGGGGTATATGAAAGAGGTCATCTTCATAGTTGCAGCCTTGAGCACAGCAGGTGTCACTAGCCAAGATTTTCTGTGAAAATGCATTTGTGCTAAGGATTAACTGAGATTAAGTACCCTGGTGTATCTCTCTGACAATGAAATAAACTGGAATTAGTTTATAGTTATTAGTTATATTATATTAGTTAGTTAATAAATGAAGGTTAGTTTGCCCTGCTTCTGGAGGAAGGCACTAGCTGGTCTCTGGCAACCACAGGAGCGTATTTTGAAGTCTTAAATGACACAACTTTCGAATACTTCTCTGAACCTTGCCAGGTTCGCATGCACTAATCCTTTTTCAGACATGAAGAGCTGTGTAATTGTAGCACAGAAAGCCTCCAGAGGACTTGAGGATGGTTTGCTTTGCAATGTTGCAAGGCAAAACAAGAACCTAAAACTTCACTTCTCTGCCTCCTCGTCAAGTCTGTGGAGCTGATTCCTCCAGACACTCCAGGCTGTACAAACTTCTGTTATCAGATTTGTCTGGCTTTTCTGGTTTTCACAGCTGTCACTTTAGAGTGGTGTCACATTGTTACATCAGGTAGTGGAGGTGGCTCTCCATTATTCCTCTGCTTCATATTTGGGATGGAAACCTTAACAGATACTGATTAGGATGAAGAAACTAAAAGATGGGAGTGAAATCTAGCGATTTTCACAACAACTGTTATGCAATGGATCAGTTCCTCACTGCTTATTTTTACAATGATCCCTACTATTTGCGACAGATCCACTACTTCATTAATACCACATATTTAATTATTATCTGCATTGTCTCTTGACAGGTCAGCTGGCTTTTCTGGGATTATTTCATAGAGGGTTGAAAGCCTGAAGGTTCATTCTGGGTGTGCTGAAACACAAGATTTGTAGCTACCCTTAAGCCTTACCATTCAACGCTGAGATTTGGCTGATGAATTTGCTTGCTCAAGGGGGCAGATTCCAAATGCTACAAGATAAATCACCACATTAGCTAATTTGTTTATTTCCTTCATTTCAGGAGACATTCAATTTAGTCCAGCACTCCTGAAAATGGAAGTCCTCGTGCCAGCTCAGGTATTATATAGTCCTTTGCAACGCAAGCTTTCAACAGTCTCCCTCCAATACTATCACCCATCCTAACACTGGGCAAAAAAACTTGTGTTGGTATCTTAAAGAAAATAAGTCTGGTTTCACTACAAGTCTTTTCCAAGCTCTGAACCTAGACGTAGTATGTAGAAAAGCAACTTAAGAAAAAACCACCACAAATCAACTCTAAATAAACAAGAGATCTGGAGTCAAAGCCAGGAAACTTCCTAACCAACTCCATTTGCACTGAAGACAAAGGTACACCACTGCTTTGAGGGAACAGCCTGCTTGATTCACCTCTGTGGAGCTCCATATGAACACACAACCTGTTCTCAGATAAAACTCATACAAGTTGTGCTGCTCATGGTAGGGGTGGTAGGGCTTCCTCACTACTGACAGACTTTGCCTTCCTTTACAAACCACACTCTGACTTTTGAAAGAAAAGGCCCTGAACTCTTTGTACCTTCATTGGGAGCTCATTTGGAGTCCCACCTCTGCTTCTCATACTTGGGACTTTATACACAGATGTGTGTGGTGTGTCTCAGGCCAAGTTTATCACAGAATCACAGTTGGTAGGGATTGGAAAGGACCTCTGGGGACCATCTAGTCCACTCCCACTCCTAAAGCAGGATCATCTAAAGCAGGTGGCACATGAATGTGACCAGGTGGGTATTGAAAGTCTCCAGAGATGGAGACTCTACAACCTCTCTGGGCAGCCTGTTCAGGGCTCCGTTATTCACACAGTGAAGAAGTTTTTCCTTATTTTTAGGTGGAACTTGCTGTGTTCTAGCTTCTGCGCTTTGCCCCTTGTCCTAGCCCTGAACACCACTGAAGAGAGACTGGCTCCATCCTCTTAACACCAACCCTTTAGGTATTTATAAGCATTGATAAGATTCCCAACAAGACCTTTTTATACAGATGATCAGTTCTATAGTTCCTTTCAAGGCTTTAAAATTTCTGTCTTACCAATGCCTAGTCTGCAAGGCTAATAGTTCTGCTATTGGTACACTCATGATACTGTGTTATTGGTTCAATACATTATTTTAACCTGCACTTTGTGCTGAGAACTATATCCTTTAACCACATGGCTGATTTTTATCTCCTCTTCATCGTACAAAAATACACTGGTGATTGAAACTACCTCCAACAAGTCTGGTGTGACATTCAGGAATATATTTTGAAAAGTTATTATCAGCATTTTCCTTGCATATTATTGTTCTGTAATTAAGCAATACATGTGGCTTGAAAATCCTTAATAAATCTTAGCATGATTTATGGGGATCATTTGTTACAACTTTTTGTTAAATGGCAGTAGATTTGGAGCTTTTATTACAAATTGTTTTCATTTAGACTTTAACCATCCTCTAGCCTCTGGATAAAGCACTTATTTGCTGCATGCCATTTTTTATCATTTAGGTGCTAGACCTAAAGCAAAAACAGAATGGAAGAACAGTCCCAGTGGAGAGAAGCAAATGAGTGAGTCAAAGGGGTGAGGAGGAGAATGGACAGAGGGGTAAATGAAGAAGCAGTTTGGGTGACTGATCCTCTAAGGAGCTAGCTGGAGAAAATATGGTTGAGAATGGAGGTTTTAACCTCATATTGTAAAATTGCAAGTCTTGACATAGTTTCATTCTTGACAACCTTTGAAGTGCAAGTTTGTGTAACGGAGAGATCAGCGACAGATTCTGATGCCCAGGACATGTCGGCTCAGACCAACCCCAGCCACTTCATGGTATCTGTGTAGGTGCAGCTATCCTGAAATCAGGCTATCCACTGAAGAGGACCACTAGCCTAGAGGACAAGAGTACAGTCTCAGGAGTCATTTGCATTCATCTTTATCAAGTGTAGCTGAAAGTCGAGGTTCAAGACTGCTAAATATAATCTGAACTGGTCCTGAGGGAATGAATTGTCTTCAGTTTGACTAGGGATTTTAGTGTTGCCTTCCCCCAAAACTCGGAGAGCTCCAGTGCATCCAGGCGATGTTCCCAAATCTCTAGAGCTTAATGAGCTTTTGTTCGGGTCATTATTCGGTTAAATAAGAATAAACAACCCAATTTTCCAGAAGGTGCATTGTTTGTTATTAGCACTTTTCTACCCATTACTCTCAGTTTTGGAGAAAAACCAAAACCACGTGGTTTGAGAAACTGATCAAACCACGTGAAAAGCAAACAATTGGGACTAGTAAATTTGAAAATGATCGGTTCAAATTATTGAGTAAATATAGCACTTAGAAGTAATGAAGCTACATACACAGCACTGGGACTGGTTTCAGAGCTATTTGCCAACCAGACAGCAGTCTAAATTTACAGCAAATGCTGGGCCTGATTCATGGCTGTGTTTTCTATCCCCGTGTGACTCCGATGTCTGTATCACAGAGTAATGAATTGAGTTCACTACTCAAGATGCGCAGTCCCTCTGCTCACACCAGCCTATCACTTCCTCTTTGTAGAGGTCTGGCAGAACTAAGTTGGATGTTACACAAAATTTAAATTTTAGTTACTTTTCAGTGGGTCAAGAGGCACCACACAGAAGCAAATGGTGTTTTGCCCTGACTTACGAAATTTTTCCTGTTGTTTCCTGGCCATGCCTATGGTTTTTCTCCCAGTCCTGGTTTTATCTGAGCGGCAGAACTACAGCAACAAAGATGGCTTAGCCTTACAGGGTTATCTCTGCTTTGGCTCCTTAGAGTGCTCCTCAGAGATGTCTAGAGAAGGACATCCTCAGTTGAGGGTCTTAGGCTCACAGAAGTAACTTCAGGGCGCAAGACTACCAGAATTCCCTGGTTCTCTACATACCACCTTCAGATTTACACTATGCAAATGAAAACAGAATCTAAAACTGACTTGGATGTTTCTGCGCTGATTTAACATTGAAAACTTCACATTCAGCATCAAATAAGATTATTATATTCTGTGATTAGATTATATTCTATTTAACTGCTCTTAATACTAACAACAGTGGCTGATAACAGCGACGGTGATTTGCCCGTGTGTATGGCAGTGCTGGCAGCGGGAGGAAGACTCAATGGCAGAGACTGACCAACCCTGACTCCTGCAGGTTCCTAGTTCATGTATGTGAAACATTGCAGCCAACAAGATGAACACTGCTTGGCTGAGAAGAGAGGAGAAGGGATGTGTAAGGGAGAACTCAGCCACAAGAATTCAGTCCCTGAAGTGCTTTCCTTTCTCTGTATGTGGAACTGCTAGAGCCCTGTTTTTCATGAATCAGAAACCTCATTGCCAGCTACCTGCACATCATATCCAAAGCCCTGTGGCTGGGACGTGGAAGGATTTATAAACATGTAGGGGCTGGACTTTTATTCCCTGATAATCTAGTTTAGTGTGACAAATAGCCCCATGAACAGGACACCCGCTGGCTCTTGCCATACACGTCACTTGGACAGACTCCAGCTTTCCAGCGCCTGAGGTGCTGGCTTCCTTCCCAGCGCTCCCCTCTATCTGCAGCCCTCCAGCAAATTTTCATCACTTCAGCCTCTACCGAGGCAGTGACCCTGATGTACTTGTCACATGGTGTTCTCGAGATAGCCATGACACTTAGAAATGTGCCTGAGTGCCAAGCACAACTTAGGAAGTTAGACGGTACTTCACTTTCTTTACCACCCCTCATCTCCTTTTCCTTGCTGCTCTCTTCCTCCTTCACTTCTCCATCCAAGGAGGCCTGGATGAGGCTGTAGGTTGCTCTCCACATACTTTTCTAGCTCTACTACTACCTTACTGTCTAGTAATGAGCAGCCCAGTCAGATCCTACAAGAGTGAGTTTAACTTCCTATGAAATGGGGATTTCATTTGCTTATTCTGCTAGACAACTCCAGGCTCAATGTCTCCAGTTGCTAAATCACATTTAAAACACCTCAGAAGGGACTTTCAGCACCACTTGCACCAGATATTTGCCTTTATTCACTTCTCCATTACCACTCAGCTGACTTCCCACCAGCTTAACCAATCCCTTCTCTGTTTTAAATTGTGAAGCAATGTAAGGGACCCATGATACCTTTTACACAGAACCCTGGCAGCTTCATTCAATCAATACAAACAATCCTTGCACCCCTACATCCCAAACATTTCCAGTTGATGGAGTCAGTGTTAGCAAGAATTTCAAATATTGCTGCTGAGCCCTATATCAGTCAAATGAGGTAGCCTGAACTGATCTCAGGATTTCAGAGGTATCTTCAAAAAGACCTCAATCCATCTCAGAGTGCAAAATGTTATTACATCAGGGTGGAACTTACTGGGTTTTTTACAAGCAGCAAGAGGAGGATTTATTGAGGTGGGCAGATGGGTACATTTCCAAGGTGCAGAATTTACCATTTTGCTTGGGTACTGTGGGCAAAGCATGGTAGACATTTGCACCTGCAGGAAAGGTGCTCTCCCTTAGTGCATATGAGCACAGGTGGCACTGCTACATATATATATAGATACATCTGACACACTCTCATGGTGCTGCATCCAGGAGCAAATACTGTTGTGCATCTCACACTCACATATGAGGCAGACTTTTGTCTAATCACTTTCTGATCATGCCTGAAAATTCACCTACTGCATTCTCTGAATCACTGCAGTCCAGTTCTTACACAGAAATCATTAGCTTATGGAAATACTCTTTTTTTTTTTTTACCAGCAGACGAAGCCATATGCTCATCTAGAGGCAATTACTCTTCTAATACAAGTTCTATAATAACCTTAAACAGTACAGAATGGTATAATTGTTTGTTCTAATAAATACTTCAGAGTACTTTAGCTGGACTGTAAAATGACTGCACAAAAACCTGTTTCAGCTTCTGTCTGCAACGCCCCCCATCCTTCTGGCCATTTACTTTCTTTTTTTCTTGGAATTTTGCTGTGACATCTAAACAGGGATGTTCTGAATCACAAATGTGAAGAGTTAAGAATTCTTTTCTCTGTTTCTTTTAAATGATTTTTCATCATTTGTGTTGGAGCCAAATACCTGTCAGGGTAAAATCAATAGCAGCTCCCAGAACTAAGAGAAAATGCCCCAGACTTAATACGCTTCGTGCACAGCCACTGCAGCTGTGTATCTGGAAGGAAGATAATAGAGTGACTCATTCTACAAGTTACTGATGTTTGAAATAAGCCCGTTGCTAAAATGGTGAGGAACAATGTAATCCTTAGCATTATAACCAAAACAGGACTCCTGCTTCTTTGCCTTTACAGATACATCAGAGAATCTCTCTGGTCTCAGTTCGCAATATCTGAACACCTGCGCGTGCTAAAATAGATATAACCAAACAATATCCTTCCTTTCTTCATTCCTGTGGGAATGCATGTGAAAAGTTGTATGCTGAGTGACATGGACAGATAGGAACTGAAGAGTCATGTCCCTTTGCTGGGACTTCAGCATCCCATTGCCTGTGCATGTGAGGCTGGAAGTAAAGGTCACTGACACTCTAGACTTTTCTACTATTTTTTCTTTTCTATTATTTTTTCTTTTCTAATATTTCAGGTGAGTCCGAGGCTCCACTTCCCTTCCTTCTGTGCATGTTATGAAGCAGGCAGTGAGTTGGGAAGGATTCTTTGGCTGACAGAACTGCTATTTAAAATAAAACTATTCATCTGAGCACCAAAACGTCACTGAAGACCGTCTGTGTGATATCCACGACATTGAGTTTGCATGTAAATACAACCTTTAGGTTGTATTTAGGACTATCTAGGTCAGGCACACGTGGTTCACACAACTTCGTTCCTAGACCCTCCATGAAGTCAGGCGCAGTAGGACTACTAGCCACATGTCAATCAGGAGCACCAGAGAAAATGGCAGAAACATTTCTCTTCTCCTTCCCAGGTCCTGCGATGTGATCCATTGGAATACAAAACACATCCTGTGTCTGGGAAACTGCAACCAAAAACCACCCAGAGGCATAAATACTGTGGTTGCAGCACATTTAACGAGTATGTAGATGGACAAAACAGCAACGGTATTACATATAATTCAGAAACATGAAAGAAAATATACTACTTGTTGGAAAGCATAGTGCTGCTCTCCATCTGCCTTATCACTGGATTCCAATGGTTGGGTGCCCACAGACCTTTTTGCACTAAAGTTTACATTGATTTCTATGACCAGTTATTACATGTGATGTCTGAGCACTCCAATTATTCTGTCTCCTCCCTGGTGTGATATGAAACAAAGCTCATGGCAGCAGTGTAATGGATGTCTCGGGCCAACTCCAAAAGTGGAGGTTTATCAGGTAATTATTTGAGGGGAGTCAGAAAATGTGCTCTTTTATGTCTACATATAAAAACTGCATTAAGTTTGGAAAGCGCCAAAACATGTCATATCATGGGTTCCCAGTGCTTTTTACTTCAGCCCCATTTCTCTTTCCCTTCCAGAGGAACTTTTCTAGGCCTCTTCTTTGCTGGAAGGAGGCCAATTCCAGCATCTCATCACTCACAGTCCAAGGAGAAAAGGATGGACATGTAGGTACTGAGCTGGATGCTGGCAGAGCCATAGGCTTTCTAGCAGTTGGCAAACCCAAAGACTGCACACCTCCCTTTCTAAGCTAGAATGTGGCTTTCGAATTCATAAGTGCTGAGGCTGCCATAGCAGTTATTTGGTGCTAACAGTGCCCACATGCTGGGACCTTCCCTACAAGAAAGGCTGTTCTTGATGCTGACGTCAAGGAAAACTGCACCCTCAAGAGGAAAGCTTAGAAGATGATGGATTTGCATAGGCTTGTACTGTATATTCGCACATTTCAGCATTTTTTCCTTAAAAAGACTATACCACTGAAAAAAACCCCAAAAACCAACACACTGAAACATTTGCAAAGGTGAGAGTAATGAGTTAAAAAGAAATGGAAAATTCCTCCAGATTCCTACATGGCATTTGCCTCACTGGGGACAAGAAGGTGGCTGGTGGCTCAGACTGGAAGGGGGGTCAGCGTCATTTGACTGTTGTGGAGGGAACTGTGCCTTTTCTACACATCTCATTTATATCTATCTGAGAAGTGCTAGGCTCATTGTCTCAAAATTGCTTTGAGACGGGACAGGATGAAGCTGCGGATACATGAGCTATTAGAGCCATTAGTGATGGTGATGTTAGACACTATCTCTTGTCTTTATAACTGCTTTACAGTTATAAATGTGTATCATTTAAAATACAATAAGGGGACAGATGCTCAGCTGGTGTCTGACATCTATCCACCAGTTTCCCGCTGCTGCAGCTTTAGCATAAGTCACTGTCTGTCCAGGAAAGATAAATATTAAAAAATTTTGTTGTTGATTTTGATATTCAAGCTATTTCCAATGACAACTGGATTCACTGTCCAATCACATCTTCGTGGGATGGTATTTGATTGTGTATTTATTGTCCTGAAATTGCAAGTTGGGAGTGGAAAGGAAGGTCCGAAATAATAATATAAGACCTTTTCACTGCAAATGTTCCAGGAATGCTTGCTTGTTCAAAGACAGAAAGCTAAAATGCATTTTTAACAAGTCAAAGACTAAATAATCCCTTTTCTGCCAGCCAGGACATCTAACTTCAGTAAATGCCAGTTTAACATGGGTAAAGGAAGATGAAGAGCTCTATGAATCACAGTCCTTGGGTTCACATCACCTATGAGTCTGCATAATGCCTCTGGACAAGCTGTTGAGTGTTATCTCTGGTTTGTAAGTCTCTAATTTCAGAGTTCTTTTGTGCAGAATATTGCTAAAAACTTCATGTAATTAATATCAATTATTTAGATTTGATGTTTAATCGGTGTCAGATATTTTTCAGCTCAGAAAGCAGCATTATTCCCATTGCTGTTATTATTAATTGCTAGTCTCGGTCCCCCAAATAGATGATAACAGATACAAATGTAGATTTGGTTAATTCCAGGACTAAGCATGACACAAGCTGGTAAAAGCCAGGAAATTCATGACAATCACATTTTTATTCTTGCTACTCTGCCTGAGTCTGTCCAGTCTGATACATTTGGTCTCTGTATCTTCAGTGTTCCATTACTGCCAGGTTGCTTGTGCATTCAATTCACTTCGCTTTTGAACCACTCTGAACAAACACACATTTAAATACTACGTTTACTGAACTAAATGATGCCATACTCCTCCTCCCACTCCAGAGAATTCTCAAGTCTAGAATACAACCCTCATACCCTTTTATTTTAAAATATGGTCAGTTGTGACTGCTGGACACGAAATGCAGCCACAGAATAGTCAATATATGTCTATGGCCATCGTGTTAGGAAACAGCAATGTTTTTTTTTCAGTGATCTCAAAGCCAGGTGGATACTCCTCCATGACCTAAGTGCTAAGGGAAAGACATCACAGAAAAATGTGTGGTTTACCCAGGAATGCAGAAGCTCATGCTGGCAGCTGAGGGAGTGGAGCTGGCATCTCTCAACCCCAATTACTGGCTCAATTTAGGCTCAACTCTCAGACTTAACTCGCCTCATGTTTTACCAGCTCTGACTATTCGGTCACAATCCCCTGCTTCCCTTTTTGCAATGCCTGGTTTCAGACGGTTTAAGGTGCTGCAGAAAATAACCCTGACAATTCCCTGATTGGGAAGCTAGAGGAGGGAAAGCCAGTGCCTGGAAGATGGAAGTTAGCATCTTGGATGGCACAGCTTGCCTTGGGTTAGCACGACTACAGCGCAGGTGGTGGGAAGGAGATGTGCGCTTGCCACTGCCAGCAGATTTCCAAGGTTTGAGCTGTCTGGGCTGCAGCTGGAGGCAAAATGAAAATGTATTCCGAAGAGAGGACTACAGGAGCTAGAAGTACTTATATTTTGGTAAATACTTAAGCTAAAAAGACACAGGTAGCTAGTGCAATAATCTCATAAGCTATTGGCTTATGGCATGGCTCAATGCTAAGTGTTCAGATGCTTGATTTCATGCCAGATGAGTTTGCCTTCTTCAGTTTGGGCTGTTTGTTTTTATTTATTTTTTTTTTCAACTTCTACTTTTCATATCATTCGGTCATTTACTAGTATCAGAAGTGGTAGAAATTCTTTGCTTTATTGATGATAAGAAATTCTATCAGCAATTTTTTGTGGAAAAATTCTATAGTCTACATACTCTGCCACAGGGGCAGGAATGTAATCTGCTGGTGAGGAGATCATCCTGTATCAGGATGATACAGATCAGAAGAAAGAAGGTTTTCCCTATATCTTACTTACCCTCTTTTAGCCAAGTTGCAAAGAGTAAAAGAGACAACACGAAGCACATGGAATGTCACAGTGCTTGTATTTCCAGACTGTGCAGGAAATTGTAATCATGGCACAGCCTAATTTACAAGCACTTGATTTTACAGCCTTAACACCCTTTCAATACAATATTTTTCATGTAATGCAGGACTTCATTCTTCCCTCAGTGGGGCAGTATCTTAGAGTGATTTAGATGCTTAACTCCTACTCAGGTATCTCAGAGTTACAGAAACTACTGACACTCAGGCATGGGATGTCAGACCTGGCCATACGTGACTTGTCCAGACCATGGACAATATGCGCAGGCAGGAGTGATGGAGGGACCCTGGCTTGCCTTCAGAAAGGCTCCAGGGGTGGAATGATGAAGTCCATGACCTGTCTGCCTTTTTCTTGAGACTGAATAATAATGCCAGTCTATAACTTTTCAGCCCAGTAAATGCATGCAGAAAATTGTAAGTGTTTCTAATAGAAGAAAAAAAAAAGGGGGAGAAAAAAGAAGAGAAATAGAAAATCATGCCTCAAGTGATAAACTGTTTATAATAAACTCATCATTTTGGAGGGAGAGAATGTGGCATTCTGCACTTTCTAAGAGAGGATCAGCAGAATAGGGCAGAGAGAATATTGTCTCTAAAAGCTATGCATCATTCTCTTAAAATGTTAATGTCCCATTTCTAGCTGAACAAATAAACCTCTACAAGTTGGATGCAACTAGTACTAATGAATCAGAGTGCAGACTGGGAAAATAAAGAGTCAGCCTCTGACTGCAAAAAAGCATCTTTCAAGAGAAAAGAAAAATTAAGTCATTATTTAAAAATTGTTCCACTAATGTGCTGCAAACAAAGGGCTGTTAGCTTGAAAGGACCAAACAGCTTTTATTTTGGAGTGCTTTATTTGCAGCAGGATTATAAACAAGATCCTCAACAAACCCTTCAAACAGAGCATGCGTTATTAAAAAATTCAGAAGCCTTTTCCCCATTTACCATTTCCTCGAGATATTTTTTGGTTTGCTTCCCTACTGTATTTACAAGGAATGTGCAGTCTCTGTGTGGTCTAACAGCCAAATCACACATTGGATGGAGACAGGTAGTATCATTTCGTGTCCTAGTTTTATGGTTTTCATTGAATTTCTAGTGCCACAAACCACAGTGCAAAGGCCAAGATAATGCAAGATCTGATCTCATACATGCTCATGTTGAGCGCAATGTTGAATGAAGACTCCGGGCTATTTTCATCATCCAAGCACTAAATGTTATTATCTATAACACATTCCTGCCTAGAAGCGCTAACCAAGGTTGTGTTAGACACTAAAGAGCCACCTGGAGTTCTTGCCCTCAGGAAGAGCTAAATTGGACACAACTGGAGGAGGATGGTTAGAAGACAGAGATGAAGCGATTTGTTAAGGGACGCGGAGCAGGTTAGTGGTACAGATGTAAGCCTGCATACACTGCGTTAGCAATAGTGTCCTGATGACAGTGCCTTCGGGAATGATGCAGGGTGTGAGCTTAGAGCAGCAGAGTGCTTTTGGTTTGCTTTCTCAACTGCACAGCTCAGGAAGCTTGTATGACTTTGCCTACCATGTTGAGAGATCTGCAGCCCTGCTCTGGGCATCATTTCCGAGCACGCCGCCTCCTCTGTTCTCCACCTGAAGCCCCAGCACCCTGTCCAGTTTTAAAAAGCTCTTGGGCTCTTGAAAAAGATGGTGAAAAACACAGTCATAGGCATAGCTGTCCTCAGGAAAGCTGATCTCTGTATTTCACAGGAGCTTCAGCCCCCTGGGGTTTTTTTCCCCGTGTGGTCTTTAGAACAGTCTAGCTCACTCTCAAAATCACCATCTTTATCGAGCTGCCAGCTTCCAGCTAGCGCTCTCCAAACACTGCAGTTTCTGTTCTCACTATCCCAGAGAAATTTCAGAAAAGACTGAGCAATTTCTGGAAAAGAACCCTGGCATTTTAAAATTTCTCATGAAATGAAGTTTCCCTTCCCCAGACTGCTTTTGCAAATTGCCTCATTGCAACGTTTGTTGGTGTATAATATAATTCATATGAGAGCCAACGTGATGAGGCTGAAACAAAGTACTTCAACCTTACCCAAGCAGAATGTTAAATAAAAGTCAGATGAAATTGATACTGTCCCCTGAAACATTCAGATTTTCAGAATCAGCATTTTCTTGTAGCAAGCTGTTCCATATCCCCTGCTGGCAGCAGGCTTAGAGACATTAGCTTTTTCTGGAAAAGCTTTAAGAGCTGAGCATTATTATCGTTATTATTATAATCAATAATATGCAGAGGAAATGGAGCTGGAAAACAGAAGCAGAAGGATAGATTCTGCTACAACTTTCTGCATTCTCTAGTAATATTTTGGATTCACAGGGTTACAAAGGTGCCCTCTACACCTCTACAAAATACTCTCCACCCTTCCTCACCTCCGTGTTTCTACTTGTGAGTAGATAGGGTGTACTCAGCACATTCCCTCCACTCCCTGGCGGAATCGTTCACATGCTACCACTGCCTGGTGCAACATCCAAAACAAACTCCTTAATGCTACTTTCATGCTTTATGCCATTATTTTTTTGTCAGAAAGGCAGCAGCAATGTGCAAAAGAGGGAGGTCTCTGCACTGAGGTGAGCTCAAAAGCTCTCCAATTAGCTAAGCGAGGAGGACTCGTACAGTGTGACATGGTCATTGCTGCTTGCCGGCTGCAGAGACTCATTCAAATAGTTGGCTGAGTGCAATTTAAAAGTATTTAGGACTGATGTTAATGCACACACGCATGGTTGTTTGCCCATTCGATGAGCAACCCTGTTAGGTGGCTAAGCTTGGATGGCAGAGTGCAATGGAAATGAGAGTGGAGCTGGATGGGTTGGTGTCTCATGGCATGAGCTGCTGTCTCAGACATTGATTTATAGTAGGGTGCAGAAAAATGGGTATAAGTCTGTCTCTGAGGGTTTTCATCCCAGATGAGGTGCCTGTAGCTGGCTACAGAGCTGTGGTTGCCTTTGCATGCCATTAAGTCTCCAAATGGTATCTGTAAATATATTTTCCTTTAGAAGGAATTATTGACACACATGGTTGACGTGCATCTTTCCAACCTCAGTCCTCCGTGCATGAAATGTATAGTCTTCCCCTTTAAGGAGTTTACTGCCTCACTGACCTTTATATTCTGCAAAGAGGCATTTTAATCTCCCACACTGCTGCGCTGCTAAGTGGTTTCTCATTTGACTTGTGCTACTCAACGGTCTTTCCATGTTGACGGGCTCTATTAAGTCACTAGGAGTTACTCTGAAGCACTTCTAAGCTGTTATTTTCAGTAATAACACTCCTATTTGTTCCCCAGGTTTGATGCACCCACAGGAGGCGGAAGGAGATGTGGAAGCACAAATTCTCATTAAAAGAAAAAACAATTTTCTTTGGGAGTAAGCTACCTCAAGGCAAATGGAAAGGGACAGAGCACTGGTTCCGGTATCAGCCAAGCTAAGACCAGAAATCTTCAAATTAATCAATCCTCCCCGTGTTGAGGAGTTTCCCAAAATGGTATTTATCACTCATTGTCTGTCAGGTAGTCTTTATGAGACTAGAGAGTGTCTCAATATTTTACAGCTGAATGTTGTAAATGAGCACTCCTATCAACATTATCTCTCTGTATAGAGTTTGTACATAAACAAAATACGAGCGTACATTTTTTCAGCATTATTTTCCATATATAAGTCACTGGTCATGTGACTTATTTTCCTCGACATGAAAGAGAAAAAAAAATAAAAGCATGAAAGACCTTAAGAAAACTCTCCAGGAAAGACAGAAGAACACACTTTTTTTCACTGGACTTATTTATCACAGAAGATTGGAACAGCCAGGGTGTTGTCTTGCATGCAGGAGCCAAAGCCACTGGTTAGTGGGGCGAATAAGAATATGGAGCGATGAGCAAATGGCAGAGCTGATCGGTCAGCCCAGGAAGTTCCCTTACCCCTCTACCTGAGAAATTAGAATGAACCTTTTCCACCATTCTCCGCTGTTGCCTTATCCACTCTGTCTCTTGCCTTGACTCTACATTCAAGAGCCTTGAAACACCACAACAGAGACAGCCCTAATGGTATTTCCAAACTTTTTTTTTTTTTTTTTAAGTAAATATAGCTAGAGATCACATAAGGAAGCCCTCTGGGCCAAGCTCCTTGTGTTGTACAAGATCACGTTGGTTGGAGATAACCGCAACTCTTTGCGCTTCCCCTCTTCCCCCACTCCTTCACCAGTTCCACCCTGACTTTACCCTCTGTGTCTATAATATAAGGCTGTTTTCACAGCGCTGTACAGCTGCAGCATTATGAGGCACAGAGCTCCTGCTCTAGTGTCCTCAGGCACAGAGACAATGGCTAGAAATGATCACCCAGTTGGCATGCGGATGGGACTGCCAATTTTCCTCGCCTGAAGGTCGAACCCCCTGCACCACTTAGTTAAAATAACCAGCACCGGCGGTTGCCAGTGAGATTGTTAATGTTAATAAGAAAATTTAATGATAAGGAAGCCACCTGAGGATGATGCACTTTCATTCCTCCTGACTGAGTAAATGTGAAGTGAAAGCCTGTTGGAGCCCACCCGGCTCTTGTCACTAAGATAAGAAGGAACACTAAGAAATAACAGGAGGGTCCGAAAGTATTTGATTTTCGGCATTTGGCAGTGGCTGGCCAATAACCTCAAAAACTGAACTCTACCCAATACTGCTTAAAGATATTCTTCACCAATGGTGACATGTGGAAAGCCAAGGAAGAGCTAGGGCAAAACCTATGTTTTTCTCCCAGATGTTGCTCTCTCCATTTGGTTTTCTGCAGGATGAACTCTTTTTTTTTTTTAGTTATCAACTTTATCTTCTAACTTCTCCAGAAGTTCACAACAGGGAGCGTCCAAAAGGACCTGATATCTCCCAGTTGCTGAAGCACACAAAGCTTCTTGGCGTAGCTCCAGCTGGAGAAACCACTCGGGATGGAGGACACCACAGAGGCATCACACACAGAAACAGTCTCCAGATACACCTCTCTGGGTCAGCTTTTGTTCATTATTTTCTGGGCTAGTCACAATGAATTCATACACACATGCAGCACAATAATAATATCAACCTGATCATGACTAGGGAGAGGATAAAAAATACGGGCTTTATCAAAAAAAATGATCTCTTTTAACAACAAATTGTAACTAATTAGACTTTGAATGGGAAATCAAATGAAAGTGCATGAAGGCTCAATTTTCCATACAGCTGACGATCTGACCTTTTTAGGAGTGCGAAAGGAAATTATTTTTAATTAACATGACTAATCATTTCCTGTCATTTTCAGATAATTGGCTTTGTCAAAAAAATGAGCTGCTTTGGGGGCAAGCTGGGGGGGTGACAGTGGCAGCTCCACTGGCACGTTTAACCTTTTAGATTCTGCCTGCAAAGGGAATTTTGAATCCTTGTTATTATGGTGAAGAGGCTTTATATGGAAATTTGGTGCCCTTCCCCTCTTCCTTTCCATATGGCTCATAGAAATTCATACACAGGGAAAAACCCATGTTTGACACACGGCTAGACTTCTTTCACTTTCAAACAGTCCTCTGTTAAAAATCACGGAGGAGACAGTTTAGCTAATAGACTGCTTTCTGCTACATCTTGAGGTCACTCACATGATCTAGGAAACAGAGTCAAATTTTGGAGTTCTTAATAACATCTGCTCATGCTAACGGCAAATTTGGCCTGAGTGAGTGTAGCCCACTTTTATTCTGACCGAACAGCGGGCAATTGAAAGTGGCCAGATCGAGTGCTATAGAAAGAGTTTCATTGTACCTGCTTGCCTGGAATGTGGAAGCCTGTAATAGAAATCTTAGGCCATGAGATATGACTTCAGTCTCTTTTAAGCAGCAACGAAACCTGGTATATTGGAGGCCTTCCTAGGCAATCGGTGTAAGGTTTTAATGCACGCTTCAAGGGATGGAAAGAGTGATGGGAGAGAGACCAAAGGAAAGCAGGAAGATCAAATATCTCCGAAACACGACCTGCAAGCAAAGACCGAACAGCCTGGGATCGTTCAGCAGAGAGAAGAGAAAATTCAGTGGGGAACTTAAGTTTTGAATAACATTAAAAAGGCATTTATAAAGGCTATAATCTGTCCTCCGCTTTCAGAGTTAGTAGGGTAAGTAGAAATACGAATAAATTGCAGCAGGAAAGACTCAGAAGAGATAACAGAAAAAGCTTCCAAGTGATGAAGAGAGCAGAGCACGAGGAATACAGGAGTCCCTGTCTTTGGTAGTCTTTAAATGGGACAAATATCTGTGAGGGATGACATGAGGACAGTTCATCCTGCCCTGGGGCAGAAAAATGGATCTGCTACTCTACTGAATTCCCTTCCAAGTGTGATGTTCATAATCAAATAGGAGAGGAGACATTCCTTTTTGATATCAGCAGTACTGGATAGAGACTCTCATTTTGGAGCATGATTTGAAACAGAAGGAAGACATGAGCATATACAAAGTGAGTAGCAATGGACACCGTATGTAAATGCAGATGCAAAAAAGGTGCACCCTGGTTAAGCAACTGAGTCAATATGCACAGAGCCTTTACCCCAGCAAGGAGCTGCTGATAGCAGCGTAGTGCCTGCTTGTGCAGTGCACTGCTGGGCCAGGATGCCCAGAGATCTCTCAGGCTCTGGGGTGGTTGCTGGTGCAGCCATAAACTGGTTCTTCAAATAGTTTGCTTGACTTGATATCGTTTGTTGTCTTTTAGCCAGCATGGATCATGAGACCAGGCTGATGGCACCCTTGTGTCTCTTGAAATGACAGTGTTAGTGTTCACTGATACAGGGAAGGAACAGCTCAGCTTGTTAGTTTTTTTCCAAAATCTCCTTTCTTCAGAAAAATTGAACTCATGGCACCTCTACCACCAAGAATAAAACCAAAGAGATTTGAGTTTAAATCAAATTTGTACCCTACATGGAAGAAGTATCTCTTAAGTTTTTCCAAACCCCCCTTTCTCCTGTTGTCCCCACTTGCAAAGCACTCCAGTTCCAGGAGGATGAGGAACAAGCAGGATATATTCCTAAACTACATAACAACAGTAACTCTTTTCCCTCTTCTTTAACTGACATATTCCACAGCCACGCAATCCCCTATTTCATTGATATCAAAACCGTGCAGTCATTTCTATTCATGAAGCAGATCGGAACAAGTTCCACTAATGACTAAGAGATGTATTTGGGAGTGCAGAACTCTGCAAATTAGCAATCAAACACAATAAAAAAAAATCAAAGATACTGCATTACAAGATACACTTTGTTAATTTATTTTAACAAGTATCACTTATTTTCAATTATTTACAGTGCTAGTTACCATACTCATAAAAGTACTGTGGCATATTGAGTTAAAAGTAATGGATTCTCAGTGCTGGGAAATCTCAGCAGAGCACTCTGCTATTAAACACTAGCACAAAAAAAGGGAAGGAAATGTTATGGTGGGTTGCTTTCTGGGTTTTTTTTTGCTTGTTGTGGAGGACTTTTTGATGGGGTGAGGATAATTGGATCTGCAGATTAAGTGAGTAAGGAATTAGCTGAGTTCCCACTGTGAACAGTTTTGTAAATTCCCACATCACGTTTTATGTCTTCAGACTCCTCTCTCCCTTTAACATATCCAACATTTAGGGCCTTATCTCAGGGTGTCCTTTTTAGCCTGAATTCTCTGGCTTTCTTCAGCTGCTCATCCTTTAAAGACAGTTATTTTTTTGGCATTTCATTTCCTGCTTTTTTCCTCTTCTTGCATCTTTTATAGATGGTGATAAATGTGAATAACAATGTGCCCAGTGTGAAAGGCAGAGTGTAAAACCCAATTCCATTCGATTTCTCCTTTATTCTAACTTTAAGCCTCAGATTTACCGGTGTCTCACTCCACTGGACCTGTCACCTGGATTAAATAGAGACTCTTAAAACTGATTACTGCAAGGAAATAGATCTTAGAAGCAAGAACATAACAGCATCTTAGAGCAAATTTCCTAATAAATGTTGAACCTCATTTAAATTTTATTTCCCACCCCTGAGATATGGAAGCAGCTCAATGCTAATCAGAAAGAGAGAAAAGTGACCTTAATTTTGGATGATCTATTTTCAAAATCCTGTTGAAGGCAGCAAAACACTGACAATTTGCACATCATGTAAATGGCAGAGAAAGAGAGGGGTCAGCAGGCAGGGAATACTGAGACACCCTTGCCTGCTTTTACGCGTCACTGCTGACACCTGCTGCGTAACCACCTGGCACAGCCAGCTTCTGAAAACAGGGAAAGGGAAAGAACCAGCTCCACTGGCTCGGTTGAGGGAGTCCCTGCTTTTATAGCAGGAGGGTCACCGTGTCAAGCTTGTCCACACTGTGACGAACAAAGCAGGTTTAAAAGCAAGAAAAAATCCCCAACTGTCTCGCTTGGGAAGAAGAGGTTTTTTTCCAGCTGTATACTGTGTTGTTTTTTTTTTAGCATTCAGGGCTCTAGCCTGTTTTTCAATACTTGCTTGGCATCTTGGTAACCTGAGCTTTTTTTTTTTTCCTACTATTTTAGTCTTTGAACTGGGTGGCACTGAGTTGCCCTTGGACCCTGGCCAAAAGAGAAGGGATTATCAGTGGGTGATGCTGCAGTCAGAGCTGATATGTATCCAAGGCAAGGTCGGTTTAGAACTAAAAGTGACCATCTCAAGCAAGGGCTGTTTCTTTAACGCATCTTGCTTGCTTGTTGAATAGGCACAGGTTAATCTGGTTGGTGGCTCCCTGCCAACATGTGGGAGCTGCTCTGGCAAAAAGTGTGGTTTTCTTTCTGCTCCTGCTGTAAAATGAGGAGTTCTCACCTGCTGTAAACCTTCATGCTGTACAAAGCTGCTCAACACAAGGAGATGCCCAGCAGTGTTACAGTTATCTGATGTGACACAGTAAGCATTTAGCAGTCAGCTTCCTTTGGCATGGTGATACAACGAGGAATCTGATGGACAACTTGTATTAACATCACAGAGCATGGAAGGGGGAGAGGGGGAAGAAAGAGAGGAGAATTTTCTCTTTAAATAGATGTTTGATAAAAGAACAGAGGCAGGTAATGGATAGATTTGCTTTGCTAAGGAAGCGTCCATAGTATTTGCATTTTATAATTGTTCCTGCAAAGGCTGGTGTGAGCTGAATCTCAGCTCAGCTTTCTTGCACTTTTTCTTCCCTTCCCGTGTGGAGTGGCAGAATGCTAAATAGCTTCATTGCCATCATGACAGGGGTTACGGTATGATCTTTAGTCATTCTGCTACTGAATGGCAAATCAGATGCCACTTCACCTTCACCCCCCCCAGCAAGGGTCTGGGGGAGAAGCCTGGCAGGAACCATCCCTGGGGTCTGCCTCAACAGCAGGGCAACTCATCCCCCCTGCCTCGAACAAAACAGACCACAAGTGGCAAAACGATGCTCCCCATTATTAATCCCACTGTGATTCTAAATGTCGTGCTATTACTGTACGCACAAAGATACTTGAAGGTTTTCTGATTTCAATTATGATTATTATCTCCTCTGAGAGATGTTTTTTCTGCTGTTGGGAAATCTCTTTAGCTGATCTGCTCTGGAAGAGCAGCAGATTGCAGTAAATAGCCCTGTTTGAAATGTGTATCCTCACTGGACTCCCCCTACCTTGTCGAGGTCCCCTTGCTTTGTCCCCTCTATGAGAGATGGTTGGAGACTCTCTCAAGATGGGCTGCAAGGCAGCAAGGACTCCAAACACTCTGCCAGAAACACCCTCTTGTGAAATACTCAGGAACAGCATCTCCTCTGCAAGATGGACACTGTGCAGGACTGGGAAGTGGCGAGACTTGCTGCATGCACGCTGAGACTTCATAGGAACACACAAGAGGAATCTGGGTGAAATGGACTTGCACTGTTCTATTTAATCCATTTGTAAAAAGGATGATGCCACTGACAGGCTGTCAAGTCATCCCCTCTAGTCTTCCAAGAAACCTGAAGTGTCTTAAGACAGAGAGCTGACTGCAAATGATGTGGGTTTGTACTCTTGGTTCTCTTCCACGTTTCTTTATGCTATCTTTTGAACTACCTAGGCAGAGTGGAATTCAAGATCTTCACAAACATCATCACTAAAAATTTTACTCTAAAGGATGTTTGCTAGACATGAAAATAAGTCAGATACATTTGTCCTGGGCCTATCAAATCACCCCATAACATTAATGTGTTCACACAGACAATCTTTGAGGGCATCACATACATTAGGACTTCATGGAAGTGTTCATGCTCCGGCCACAGCGAACATGTTGCTGCAGTGTCATCAGGAAAAGCATGCTGACATCAGGCAGCGCGGATTTTGGGTCACCAAACCATGCTTTGGGTCATCTGTGGGACTGTAACTCCAATTTACATACATCATTCAGGAAGCAGTACTTAGCTCAACATAGTCCAGAGCAGCAGCAGCTGAGCCCTGAGACCATCTAGAAGCTCTCCAGGGGCCCCAGGCAAAACCTGAGGGCCTCACTCCAGCTCCCAGGGGCCAGACAACCACACTTGAAATAACAAAAAGAGTAAGTCATCGCCTCTCTTTTGGTCTCAGCAGCAAGGAGGCCAAGAAATGAGCCGGCCAGGAATAGAAATCACAGGTAGAGCAAGAGAAAGACAAATGACTAACAGATGTTTGCCCTGCTATTGCACCTGCACTATGGCTAAGGGGTCAGTCCACTGCAATCTGCAGGATTCATCTTCTCCCTGATGCTAAAAGTGCTGAATATTCAGCATCCCAGATACTTGCTGATATCTGTCCCAGTGTGCCAAATCTATATAATCTTACAGCTACCACTATCCAAGTCACTTCATTGTCCTCCTTCTTCTGGATTGAGCTTCCCTTTCCTCCATGACTATCTCCAGAAGCTTCTCTCTCACATAAAGTTAATATTAGAAACACTTTCATTTCAAAATAACTTTCTCTTCCTTCCTTCAGATGTCCCTTTCATGAGATGAAGCATAAGCAACAAAGATACTTAACCCCAAGGCTGCCACTGGCTGCCATTTCTTATGAATGCTTTACAGAGTCTCCCAGATGCACATTAAATTTGATGTGGACTCTCTAAATCTCAAGAACATTTAATAAATGGGTAATTAGTCTGACTAAGTCATACCGGAGATGAATTTCTTATGTCGATACAATCTCCAATGAGCACTACACTTCATTTAATAAATGTATTTATTAAATACATAAAAGATTTGTAAATGGAGCTCTTGCCTTGCTGAACGTTATTAGCTTCATCTTTATTTAACATTTATTTTCTTGAGATGAGACAATATTTGTTAAATCTTGAACACGTCATTGCAAAATCCACCTATGGTTTATTCAGTCCGACTCTAAATATTAAAATCCAACATTTGCTAGACCTGGCTCCTTGTCTAATCTACCAAGATCTCTAACAAGCACAAGGAAAGATTTGCTAACTCAAAAATAACTGTTATTGAATCTCCAGTGGGTTTGTAAAAATCTACATAATATTTAATAAATCTGCCCTAAGATTTGCATAAATCTGTTTAACCTCCATTAAAACGGGAACAGGAATTTGTTGGAGTCCTTGTCGGATTCATGCAAAACTTCATAAGTATATCAGATGTTACCAAAATCCTATTAAACTGCCATGTGATTTTTTCCGTTTCATTTCTCATCATTGTTGATTATTAATGTATTTGTGCATAACTAGCAGCTCTCTCCTCCTAGGCACTGCACCCCTCTTCCTGTCCTACTCACTCACTACCAGCAGAATTTAGCCGGTGGGAAATTACAAGTCACTGCTAGAGCTGATCCCACTGCATTTCCGCTACGCCACCTTTCAGGCTGCAGCCCGTAATTTTGCAGACCTTTGCTGGGAACGCAGAGATTGCCTTTGTCAATTTTACACATCTTCTCTAAAGAGACCCATTCTAAGAAAAAGTAATCATGCTGTATCAATAGCAGAAACAATCCAAGAGCTTCCCCACCTCTTATTCTCCCAGTATCTTGCCAGACTAAGACAGACAGAATAACAAACATAGTACTTCGTTTTCAACCCGCACGCAGAGCGCTTTTATGTCTCTATCTAGTTCCAGTATTTCTGGGGCAGTGATCCCAAATTATGTTTTGCTCAAAACCTCTGCCTTGCCTCCCAGTTCACCCTGCACCAGGATCATAAAGTTTTACTTGAAACGAGAAAACTGGAAACAATTAATATGTGTTTTGCATGCTTCCATATACCACTCCCCCCGGTCTTTTGGAGTCCAGGGATGGGTAAAGCACAGCCCGGGAATCCTTCTCCAACACTTGGGCAGTACAGAAACATTAAGTGGGTAGGTGAATGCAGTCTAATTTATTTGCTCTGTATTTCCAGTGTTTTCAGTTCTTGACAGTTACCTTGAAATCCCCTCTTTTCCATGACAATTAATGCAGAACCTTTTTTAGTAGGCCTGACCTTGGAGCAGGTAGCAAAGGGTAGCAGATGATACGCTAAAATTCTCAATACTAGAGATGGAGGTTCAAACCTGCTCAAGGCTAGACTGGAAATGAGCTCAGCCATCCGAACACTGTCACCATTTGTCAATAGCACGAAACATCCCACCATTTTTCTTGCTTGGCACTCTGTGCACAGAAGGAGATATCAGGAATTCAGTGTTGGACAGTGCTGCTGGGCGCCTGCATGAGGACTCATCACCTGAATAGCAGGTAGTGCTGCAGTGCAGAAAGAAGGGGCTTTTGTTGAATGCTGCAGAGATGCAGGGCTGGGAGAGCCAGCAAGAGTAGCTGTTCTTGGAAACACACTGGTACTTAACGGGCAGATTCAGGTCTCCTTAGAGGAGCTTCACGGCAGGGCTATCAAACTCTCCCTTTATTGCTTATCAAAATGCTCTTACAAAAACATGATGCCAGTATATTATTTAATATGAGTGCTCTGATATGACAGTGAAGAAGACCAGACAGGCCAGACATGACAGATAACTGTTGGCAGTTAAAGCAGCTACTAAAAATAAAGGAATAGATTTATTAAAGGGTTACAGAGAAAGGTTTTGCTTTCCAGCTGATCCCGTGTACAGGGCCCACATATTAAACATTTGAGTTTGAGCTCAAGTAAAATATGTAAGTCTCTACAGATTTGTAAGTTTGCTTGTGATAATTTGCTACTGGGCTCAGGCTATTCTCCTAGTGATTTATAGTCTTGGATGTTCTAAGCAATATTTATTGCATCAGATAGCAGAGCCAACTTTTAGGAAATGCTGGTATAGATAACATAAGCCTTGTGCATTTGGGGATTTTTAAAATATCATTTATAAAGCAGCAGGATTGTGGGAAATTCCTGAGGAAAGCAGAAAGGAAAGACATGGACAATGTAACTGCAGACACTCAGAAGTGGTCAGTGATTTTTTCTGAGTGTCTTAAATGCTACTACATCTATTTTTGGAAAAAGCTGGGCATTAGCACACAGAAAATCTGTCCTCTTCCATGTGAAGTGTGACAGGAATACAGCATGGAGATACACAATATATGTATCTACTTCTGGAGACCTAGTCTTGTGAATTATTAATAAACAAATAAACAAAAGTGATAAAAAAAAAACACACTGCAAAGAGAATCTCAGACTGCCTATATGCTAATCCAGTTATTTAACATATGAGCTGTTTTATCGTGAAGAGAAATCATATCCCAGTCAGGCATAATTCTGCAGTTCCTCTTAATACATGTCTATGCATAGAGCCTAATGAATATAGAAAGTCTGGATACACAGTTCTGAGATTCTGCAGGAGGAAAAACAACTCTTCACCCAGTCCTGACCAGGACTGAATTTGAGATACAGCTCTTTAAGAATCAGTCTGTAATAACAAGCACAATTTAATTCAATTCAACAGTCTTGTAGGACTGAGAAACAAATAAACAAACCCTTCACTTCAGTAGCATTAGCATTTTTCTTGAGGAAAGCCAACTTCATAAAGACCGAGGCAGAAAATCAACAGCTAAGAGGGTAAAAACTTTTCCTGTGGCATGAAAATTATTGAAAAGATCACATTAGATGCTCACTAAAATGTATAGCATCAAAAATTGCAGAAGCAGAGAATACAGGGAAAAGGGCTATGTTTGGTTCAGTTGCACATTTTAAAAAAAAAGATACTTAAAGTAGAAGATATCCACTGAAGAGCAGAAATTGGACCAGAAGAGCAGAAATTGGACCAAAAAGAGTAAAACAGAAAAGAGCAAACTTGGCCAAGTTCAATGTAAAATGTGTCATATGGCAGAGCAAAAAAGATTTTTCAGAAACAGCTCCTGAAAGGCAATTGAAGTAACAATTGAAGCACATCAGAAACAAGAAACTTGTCAGATATTTTACAGTGGCAGTTCATGATTAGGGTACAGCAGGTACTCAAGGAAGAAAAGGCTATAGTGGAAAAGCCTAATAGATTCTTTTATCAGAGTTCACCAAGGAGGAGGTCAGTAGTTTAAGAGGGATGAATCCGAAGCATTCTCTATTTGAAATGAAAGCAGAACAACTTTCAGAATATTTTTTTACATGGTGACAACCCTTCCAGACCAGCAGATATTCTGTGCTGAGAAATGTAAAGCAATGCACATGAGGAAAATCAATTTTAATTGTAAATACGTGGAAACAGGTTTCAAATCGGCTAGCATCTCTCAGGAAGTTATTTTAGAATCACTACGAGTTTCGCTGAAAAAATCGGTTAAATGCTCAGCAGAGGTCAAAGAGGCATAAAGAGTATGTTAGTAATAATTAGGAAAGATCTAGAGTACACAGAAAAAAGATGTGATTATACTGTTAAAATGGCTCATGTTCTGATGGTTCTGGTTGTGCCATTCCAAAGATTCTGAAGAAATAGAAGGGGCATAGGGATGGCTGGAAAGTGTATATATATATATATATAGTATATATATACGGGTATAGAGTAGGCCCCATGCACAGAAATCAAAAGGCTAGGGAAAATAAATGAGCGAGGGGTGCATGCATGGTCATATAAAACATAAATAACGTGGAGAAAGTGATTGCAAACAATTTTTCACTGTTTCTTGTAAGGCAGAAATAAGAGGCACCGAATAAACCGATCAGGCCGCAGATTTAAACAAACAAAAGGAAGTCCTTTTCCACGCACAAAGCATAATCAAACCAGAGAGCTCATTGCCCAAAGTATAAATGGGTTCAAAAAGCAATTAGACAAATTCATGGAAGAAAAGCACATCAAGGGCTTATTAAGTACAGTGAAGTGGATCCAAGCTCAAATCTGGGACTCTTTAAGATACAGATTACTGAAAAATGAGGACGGGTATTGGCAGGGAATTTTCTTTCTCTGCTTTTTCTCTTTCTTATATTCATTTCTAAGCACCCACTACTAGTCTTGGACAGAGAGACCATGCTGCTCCAGTCGGAAGTCTACTCTGAGACTGGAGGCTGTTAATCTTCCCTCTTGTAGGAACTGTACAGAAATAATTTCTAATAGCTGTCAGCCTTGCTTCTCCAAGGTTGATTCCTTTCACCCCTCGCATAGGGGGGCTGCAGGGGTGGAGAGCTGCTGCCTTTATAGGAAACCTCCTGTGTAAGTTAAGACCAAAGCACAAAGGCAGGTGGTGGGATGCCTCACTGGTGCTGCCTTCTACCCCTGCTCAGTGGATAAACCAGGAGGCATCAATGCCTTCAGCATTCATATCAAGTCAGTACCTGGAGAAAAATCTCCTAAAGGCTGCCCTGGGATCAGCGCATGGGTGACAGCCAGGGCAATAGGTGCAAGGTGGATGCTGGTGAAAAAGCACCAAGCTTACTAGCTCAGCCAGCACCCCAGGGATCAATCTTCAGCTGCTCTGACAAAGCTGGTGCTCAAAAGCATTCTTTGGTTTGTCCACTCGCAACCAATAAACAACCACTAATTCATTTTGGAGACCCTCTGAAACAGAGCTCCAAGGTCCATGTGGTGGGTCCAGAGAGTGACAAATACATAGCATTGAGGAAACCTGGAAGCATCATACTATTCTTATCACAGTTAATCTTTGGAGTCACTTAATCATACAGGGCTTTTAGTTACTAAGGTCCTTTTTAATTTAGAGTGAGAGTGTGTGGTAATTAGCCTTAACCAGGTCATTGATCTTAGAGGAACATACTCTATGAGAACCTACATCCATCTTGCGTACTGGTGGGAGGGAAAGGCTGATAAGCTTGACAACTCGTCTTACCGTATTAAGAAGGTAGGTTAATACTGACCTTCTGTTAGGGCCCTTCACACCTAGCTGGCTGTGGAAATGCAAGGACATTTCTCCCATAAGCCTGATTATTCCTTTGGATTCAGTCGTATAATTGCACTGACATGAGTGGGGGATTTTCACCTTTACCTCACTGTAAGTACATCAATGTTCTCCATGACTTGCCATCCACTTCACAAATATTGCCAAGATTTATGGATGGTTTCAGTAGCAACTTAGCTCCCTCCCTGATTCTACTCCTGCTTGGGACAAAGCTCCAATCCCCGGTCAACAGCTTGCTGCCACGGTAAGAGCTGAGACGTTACACATTGTGCTGTCCAGTTTTCTGTGGGCTGTGAGAAAAAAGATGCTGAGAACCCAAGATGAATAGATTTATCTCAATGGCATGTTTCTTTCTTCAGGGATGGAGAGATAGAGGCCCTGACCAGGCGTTGTTTCACACTAACATTTTTACAGCCAATTTCTTCAAAATGAGCAATCAAATTAGCCAAAATTATTCAGCACCTGCCATTCATCACAAGTCACTCACTGTAACCATGCCTGTTCTCCACATTAGGCTCAAGCCCAAGGTCAAGCAGCAATCGTCATTCCTTATCATGCACCTGGTATTAAGGCCTGTTCAACATTAACTCTGAAAGGGTTCTCACTGGTCTTGAATTTTCAAATTTTTGCTTAGAAAGACCGTTTTCTGGCTTTTCAAGTTGGGTTTTTTGGTTTTTTTTTTTCAAAGTTGACTCTTCGGGAAACTCTGCATGGACTAATATCTCATTTTCCCCTTTCAGTCTTTGTGGAAGACAAAGGGGAAGGAGGCTGGACCTCTCCCCTACCCAGATTTCCCACATCGTGTTGCTGTTGTTATTGCCAGGTTGGCTTTTTTTTTTCCTTTTTCTGGGTCTCCTGCCAAACATTTGTCTGCTTTGTCAGGTTTTTATTTATTTATTTATTTATTTTCTGAGGAAAAAAGCCTGTTTAATCTTAGCAAATGGTTTTTTTCCACTTCAATAGCCTCAAAATTTTCCCTGGAGAGCTGTAAGCCCTTTAAATATATTTAGGTTGCCAGATTTCTTATGTTCTCTCTCCAGGAAGCCAATTTTGCTTCTAAGCTCTTGAGAAAGGGCCAGTCTCATCTTTTCTCGCACTTTGAAGCTGTTGTACACCACCTTCTCGCTTTTCTTTTTTTCTTTTCTCAGTCCCCTTAGGTTTAACACTTGTCCCTGAGGTAGCATAAAGGCCAGAAACCCTTCCCAGGCTTGTGTTAAGCTCCTTATCCACTCTGGGTCTTTCATCCTGTATCCATCAGCAACTCATTCCGGTGTTTCATGACAATCGTCCCCATATGCATTGCTGTGCACCAGGCTGAAAATACTAACCACAACTAAACGCTTCAATGGCCGTGTGCCCTACTCTGATTCAGAAGCTTCAGGGGGGATTTTCTTTTTTTTCCACATCAGCTCTTTAGGAAACTCAGCACGGTCCATTATCTCATTTTGTCCGCAGCAATTTTTGTGAAAGACAAAAAAAGATGTTCCCAAGCTCCCTTTTTTTCCTACTGAACATCACCCCTGGAACGCTTGCTGGGTGTGGGAATCCCAGAACAAAACAGGGTCCTGGGATCTGGCCTGTTCCTTAAGAACCAAACCTCTTTTATAGATACCTTGTTTCTGTATCGCTCCAGCATGATCAGACAAAGACACAGTGCTTAACAGGTCTCACTGCACACATGGGGATGAGCCTGGTTCAATTACAAAAGGAAAGTGGTTTCAGCGTGCGAACCGAAGGCAAAACAGCTTGTAGTGTCTGTAACTGAACCAGCAAATGAATTGTATAATATGTGACCTCTGGGACAAACACAAGTCCCTTCTTCAGATGTTGGCAGGTTTATAAACAATGCAAAAGAAAAGGAAGAAAAAAAGTGCAGCTGAAGTGTTCTGTGATGACCTGAGGAGAAGGAAGATTTACTTTGCTGACTGACTGGCTTCATGGTGAGATTGGAGAGTTGTAAGTAATGTATCTTCAGACACCTGGGAACAGGCATGGCTACTCAATAAAAAGTGCTGTTTATTTTATAATCAACAGCTCTAACACAAGAAACTCTGGGTTTCTCTTACTCATGATGATGAATTATTTGTGGGATCAATGAGACTCCCTTTTACTGGCCCTCTATTTAACATATATAAAAAGACGCACCCGTTAATGTGCTTAAATAGCACCTTTCCAGCCAGGAGTTAAAAACACGTTTCACACATTATTCCATAAATATGTCAAGACTGTTATTACTGTAAGACAAGCTTTCACCAAGGCACTGTCCATCTGGTGTCACTAAGGTGCAGAGGGGATTTAACAAGCCAAGAATGCATCTGGAAACGTGCTACGGGTATCCTGATTTGTGCTCTAATAAGCATATGTTCATCTCAGAGAGACACAGGGCTGCAGCGTGTCAGGAATGCTGCTCTTGTCCACTCAGCATCCTGGGAATGGGAATTATCCCCGGGGCTCATCAGAAAATAGAATTTCTTTCTTGTGGGGAAGGATAAGATTTCTCTGGTTGCTTTAATCATGAACCAGGACGACGAGTTAAAACTTCTAAGGTTTTTTTGATGAACCAAAATATTCTCAAAATATTTCCTTTCAGTCTTATCAGAACATTCAGCCATGACATTGTATTGCTTGCAAATCCATTCAAAGAATAATTTCAGTGCTCTTATGTACAGAAAAACATGAGACTTGTTGCACTTAAAATCTCAAGCCACTGCTTGGTTAACCTGGAGCTCTGCAGCGCAACCTTGGGCCTAAATGCTAAAAAAAGCAGCTTAAGAAAGGAAAGGTTCCAGGTGTAATTAAGGCAAGAGTCTGGCTACTGAGAAACACAGAGCAAAACACAAATAGGATTAGCATCCACAAAATCATAATGATGGCTGTGTAATTTATACAGGATTCTTTGGCTTGTCAGCATCGTTCTCGCTTTCTGGGCTCCACTCCTGCCGTCTCAGAGCAGAAGGCCACTGCTGTTCTCCTGCCAGACCCAATAGCCTTTAGTCAGATTTAAGAGAAAGTGGCTGTGGGAAATGAAGATTAACACTCTGGGGACAGGTGAGATTATCTCGTTCAGGGTCATTATAGTTTCCATAAATCGATTATATCTATGTATACACACACTAATGTCCAGCGGATCTATAGCACGAGGTATAAATGGAAAGCCTGGGGAATATTTAATCACAAGGACTTATCGTGTGGGTCTGGGTGAAGCAATGCGCTCTGCAAGTGGCAATGCGGAGAAGAAAAACTGCTTATGGAAATGCAAGGAAGTCTGTGTGACACTCAGCATGGGGGTCTGTGTATGAGTGAGTGTGCCTTTAAGTTCTCTCTAATGGAAGAACAAAAAATAATCTACCAGTAATTAAACTTCCTCACCCTATTTATATATATACAAAAAATGTTCTTTCCATTGGTATTCGTATTATGAGACTGAAGCTCTGAGTCCAAATGTTCCCTTTATTGATGTATTTGCTCCAACAATGCAATTTCTGCAGCCTAATTTTTTGATAGCCCATTTTCTGATTGCTGCGTTTGGGATTATTGTTCTGAGTCGTGGATGGTCAAATTAATCACTCGTATATATAAGACACAACATGCATACTAAGTCTTCCTCCTGTTTCACCTGTCGCCACAGGGCTACAATCATCAGACACTTAACAGCACTTATTGTTAGAGACGGACCAGAGTAAGGGTATTCAGAGGTGGAGCTTGGCGTGGGACGAGCCACATGGCCTGGTTCAGCAATGACTGTGCTCTGGTACCACAGTTTACACACAAACAACTCCAAAAATTCACACAGGACTTAAACAATTTCCCTAACCCCATTCTGCTTGGGTCTGCAACCTCCAGCAATGCAACCACGACCCTCCCCTGAATTTCACTGTTAGCACAGAGAGGCAATGGCAAAGTAAAGGGTTCTGTCAGGAACTGAAAATACACGTCTCTCTTTGTAATGGTAGTGAACTCTATGTCTGATTTAAATGAGAAAAACAGTTTTGTGGTCAAATCTGTGCAAACCTTCAAAATACATAAAATGCAACTAGCTGCAGGTTTAGCACAAGGCTCAAGTCTCTGGGTTTAGAAAACATTGCAAACAACTTGCATTTTGATCTGGTGAATATTACATCTGGAGATGGCTGGATAGATCTGTATAGCAGCTTGCAGAAAAGTACCAAACATGGCACCACCTCTGGAGTTCTTCAGATTTTCTGCAACTGCCTTTTTTCCTCTTGCCCAAAATGGCTTGTGCCTAGAAAGTGTATGGCTGTTTCCTGAGCTCTGCACCTCATATGTGAGCTGGGACAGCAGATCCCCTAACGCCATAAATAGAGGGACTGGCATGAATCACTTGACAGCGTCTGGGCTGGAGCAGAGCTGCTGCAGCAATCCAAATACCTGCCAGCGATGTCAAATGAAGCACTGCTCACTTTTTCAAGGAGTCTTTATGTGGGCTTGTACTTTTACTTCTGAAATAAACTGGACAACAACTGCTTTTTGACATATCTTTTATCAGACCAGCAGACTATCCTAGGGACTCATTTCCAGATAGGCTCCCATCAGGATCCACAGGTAAGCAGAAAACTCTAGAAATTGGGTGGCAGTCCTGGAAGGACAAAAGAGAGATGGGATCCAAAAATTACCATCTCCTGACTTCACTAGCTCAGCTCCAGGCACTGTGAAATCCCCATGTAGGCAAGCGCGATGTTGTAAAAGAAGTACAGGATGACATAAAGGAATGCAATAATACAGACATGGAGAGACATCAGTTGTGACTGGGGCTCCTTTGATTCACCATTCTATCACTACCAACTGAGATATTCCACATTCTTCCAGTCTTACAGATAGGCAACTGAGGCAAGCAACGAACTCACACCTATTTAGTGCGTCTGCAACAGAAACTGATCTGCATCTCCCAGGGCCTAATGCAACACTAAAGTCACAAAAACAGCTTCTTTCCCTATGAAACCACTTTCTTCCCTGTACAAACGCTCAATCACTGTTCAGCTGTTCTACAAAACAGGCCTAGCCAACTCACAGGACCAGCCTTTCTCATGAGGCTTTCAGCGATGTTCATTTGGAAACTCACTCAACTCTTCAGCAAGTTGAAGAGTCAGCGAGGACCCTCGAAAAAACTGGCAATTAATCCCTCAGGTTTCATCTTCTACTTCACCTAAATAGTAACTTTCCACGTGAACCACACTAGTCAGCCACACTTCATTTAATGATGACTTTTAATGTGTCACACATGCAAGTAGCTCCATGCCAGTGTTTCCTAGCCTCCATTCACTACAGACGGCTTAGTCAGACATGCTCGTATCCCCTCCCTCCATGCCAAGGAGCAGATCTGCTCTCGTTCTTTCTGTCCATCTTTCCTGTCACACTTTTTTCCATCTTTTCATTTTCCTTAGACAAGAAAAGCAGCCTAAGGACAGGGCATGTTTTACCTTCTGCTTGCAACAATACCGAGGAGTCTTTAGAGCCTGGTGCCTGATAGATGAGCTGTCTCCTGCAGTCCAAGCAAAAATAGAACAGAGTCACCACCAATCCTCTCACCCATTGACCATTTTTTGAAACTGGGGATATAAGTAGGCTTTCAAGTAGATACAGATTCATACAGCTGCTACTTACTCCTGTCTCTCTCATTTGCAAACCATGTTTTGAGGACATGGAAAGAGGCACGAAGTAAAATATTAGATACATCCCATCTGCAAGATTTTTTTTCCCCCATGTGTGTCATTTTGCCAGTCATAGCTTTGAGCCTGCTAATACAGTGAAGACGATACCTAGAGAGAAATGTAGAGAACCTCAGAAAGTACCAGTAAAGATCTAGCTGTCTGGGCAACTCTCCGAGTCCTATTAGAGTACTTGAAAGCTCTAGCATCTGGGAAAGTGTGCTGGAAAGCTTACACAGATAGACTCCCTCATGAGCAGAGGTGCATGATTAAGTGATTTCTTTTGTTTGTTTGCTTGCAGTTCTGGAAGGTCAGAAAAGAGACTGATTTCCGGGTAATCCAAAGTACACATTTTAAAAAACATTCTCAACCAACAAAAGGCACACTTGTTTATTTACAAATTGTGGTGGTTCAATAGAAAGATTTTTGGTGAACTAAAATAAAAGTTTCTTTCAGCTTTTGATTTTTTTGGGTATATAACTCAAAATAACTGCACCTTCTCTCTCTCTCTTTTTTTTTTTTCCCCTTTTTTCTCCAGAATGTTAACTTTCTTGAGTTAAAATAACTGGTTGAATTGACCTACATTAATGGAATGTCTGGACTATATTAACTAAACTGTATTTGCTGTTTAAGAAACAAAACAAACCCAACCCCCTCTCATTCAGAAATTCTGAATGGAATTCTGAAAACTCTGATGCCATTTCAGTTTTACTGTTTTACTCACATTGCCACTAAAATAACTTAAGGTGAATGACTTGCCAAAATTGGCTCCAGTTTAGATTGTGACATTAATAACTTCCTCAAATGTGTCTTTATTTTACCTGAACACTGCTGTCAGTTTTTATGAAGCAGGCAGCAGACCGCCTTCCTTATTTAACAGGATTTTAAAAGAATTTAAATCAGCTTCTTAAAGCAGAACAAAGCAATTAACAGGGTGACGTCAAAGACAAATTGTTAATAGAACCTGACCACTTCAGATCTCTTAATTCTGCGTCTGGCTGCTAAATATTGGTAAATCTAATCAGGGCTGGCAATAAATAAAATGTTTGTGACTTCAACAGTTCTGCTTGAACACTCAACATGGAAAAAGAAAGGCTCTTTATCACCGATGTGGAGACATTGGTATTGTGGAGGCACGAGAGGCTTGCAGAAGCACCCAGGAACTCAGCTCTTTATTCAAATCCTTCACTAATATTCTCAGCACTTCTGAGTTTGCAGATCTTGGCTGAAAAATCACACGCTAACACGCTCTTTGCTACCACCAGGGCAGGATATTGACTGTAAAGGTCTAAGTGGTAAACATTACGGAAATGCCTTTGCCTTGGCATTTCTGCACTCTGCATGCAGAATGGGAGTGGGAGGAGCAGCAGCAATCAACACATACATTTTAAGTTATCGATACTCTACTCAGCCCCTTTTTCATATCAGAAAAGATTCTTGCGTCTGAAGTTAAGTTAAAGGATTAGGGGGAAAAAAATTAAGAAGATTCATCGTTTATCCTTTCCCAGCCAATGAATCTTGGTATACCACTGGGATAAATGTTGCTGCAGGGTCACCACAGGCAAAAAAAACCCTCAATCAACAAAACTTAAAGAAATAAGCTTATTGAAAGCAGAGCCTCCTCACAGAATCCTAGAATGTTAGGGGTTGGAAGGGACCTCAAGAGATCATCTAGTCCAACCCCCCTGCCAGAGCAGGATCACCCAGGGCAGGCCACACAGGAACTCATTCAGGAGGGTTTTGAAAGTCTCCAGAGAAGGAGACTCCACAACCTCTCTGGGCAGCCTGTTCCAGGCTCTGTCACCATTACAAAGACTTCAGAGCTCTCATTCTTTGCTCATGATATGCAGGCCATTTAATGACATCAATAGAATTTGTCCTGCTTTGCCTATTGATGCAATTGAGATTGCAACTCGATCCAAGAATATGCAGTTTTTCAACACAAACACTTTTTTCAATACAAACACTTGACTGGGCTCACCTTTGGCTTTCGGGCACCCATGAGCAGAGGAAAACTGAGATCACATGCTAAACACACTGCAGTGCAAAACAGCTAAAAGATGTCTCTATGTGGTGGGAGATGAGACCCTTATGGATAACCTCAGAGATGTTCAGGAGGAGTTCTGCTAAGCAGAGGAAAGAATGGGACCATATGGCTAACTTTCAGACATGCCTCTTCTCCCCCGAGTGTGAGCCATGGACAACTGCTGGATTTCTACAGCTTGCTAGCTCTACCCACACCACCACTCAGCCTCTCTGGCAGATCACTGTGCCACTCTCAGTATCACAAGCTCCAGTCTGCCATCCTACTGACTTTGGGGAGCACTGGCAAAAGCCCATCAGCAATAAGTGAAACACTAGCTTGGATTGAAATCAGCAGCTGAACTCATCCAGTGCCCAGGGAAGGAGCTCACCTAACCATCTTGACAGTCAGCAATGTCAGGACCAATCTGACAATTATACTTGCTTTGCTCTAAGGATATTGTAATTTACTAGAAAAGAATTAAGAGCTTGAGGTCAGAAATACTACAGTTTCTTTACTGGCTGAAGGAAAAACACTGGCAAAGGATAAGGAGAAATGCTCTCTATTGAAGTATCTTTTCTTTTCTTTGTTTTTTTTTTGCTAGGTACCTGTTAATTAGGATAAAAGCGGGAAACACTATCTAACAAGGTTCCTGGGAGCAAACTGGAAAAAGCATTAATGAATTCAGCATTACAAGATGGTTCCTAAGCAACAGAACATTTCAGTAGAATATTAACCCTAGTCACAAGGAGAGAAAAAAATTGGTCTCATGAATAACCTAAATGTCAGTGATTAAGACAATGCCTCTTCTGTGCAGAACTGCTACCGGACATCTTAAAGGAAACACGGTAATGTTTGAGAAAACTAGTGGCCGACAGTTTAATTTCCAGACCTTTTGGAATTTGTTTGCTGCTTTAATATTAATCATAATTATGACTGTTTATAATAAAGCATCTTAGAAGATGAAGTAAATGGCAATAGAAAGACATTAACCCGTAGCATTAAATTTTATAGAAATCCACTCCTGTAAGCGTGTCATCCATGAGTACGGACTAGCCACAGGCTATCTCAGGTAGAAAACAGATGAACGTTGTGAACTAGTGATATAGGAATTAGAGATTTTAAGAAGTGAGAGTAACAATGTAAGGATTATTTGTTGTTTGGCTAGCTAGCGTCTAGTTGGATGGGTCCAAAACATTGCTCAGCACAAAAAGTGGGATCACATGCCAGAAAAAAAGATTATCACAAATGTCAAGTATTGACTGCGCACCTGAGTAAGGGGAATCAATTTGTTAAATCACGGAAATGTGGTTGTTTTCAGTCATGTTATCATTTTCACAGACAAAAATCAAAAGTCCATTACTCTCTTGTGTACCTAAGCAGGATTTAATTTCTTAAAGACATATGAAGGACACAGCTTTTCATCTTTAAATTCTAACACTTACTCTTTGAGTATGCAATGACATTTTTTAAGATGTACAAGTAAATAATTTGTTTATGAAATAAGAATAATTATAAATTCAGTCCCGTCAAAGAAGAGTAGCATCTAAGACTTCTTCTTCTTTGTCCCAAATGATTTGAAAGGACTGCAAATACAAATGTACATAAATCAAGAACTTGCAGTGTGGTTATATTTAAATAAATGAAGTTGATCACCATATTTAACTTTGTGTAGTCACACAGAGGTTACCAGCTTTCTTCTGGTCCATAACCAAGGGAAAACCCTGTTTTGAGCAAACAGGGAAACGGTGAATGTTGGGGCAGGTTCCCTGGTATGTTTCGGCAACTGTCAGTGCAAATCAGGTAGTAAGTGTGTGGTGGGTTGACATTGGCTGAGCGCCAGGTACCCACCAAATCGTTCTATCACTCCTNGAACATTAACTCCAGCTCACCCAAACCCAATGCAAAGTGTCAGTTAGTGTTTGCTGGCTGGGGTCTCAGAGCAGTGGTTCACAGCCTACAATGTCTAGGGATTATGTATCCATGAAAGACAACCACATCCAGCAAGTTCTCACAATGCAACGTATTAAAAGAGGTTTTTTGTTTCAGCAGTAAATTTGTAGACTTACAAAGACTGAAATTCAATACAAATGAATTTAAAAAAAATACAGTTTAAGGCAGATTCTGTATGACTGCTAATCTGTAATACTATTATCTAATAACAGTCTCCTTGGATTTCTTTACCAGTTTTGTATGACATTTCTGATAGTTAAGGGAAAACAAAAAAGAAGTTGAAACGCATTCCTAGACAAAAACGAAGTTAAAGTAGACTTTAAATTGTAGCATGTGTATAATGTACAGGTGAAAACTTTTTGAAAGAGACTGCAATTAAGCCCCAAACCAAATCTTGCAAAACTTGGTTCAGATTTAGTCTACTGAAAAAAAAAAAATTACATTTGGGTATGAAAACTAAAGGTGGTAAGTGATCTCAACTCTGCCTGCAGTGCTGATACTGGGGTAAAAATGTGTGAAACAGAGTTGCATGATTCTTTAAAGACAGTCACTTAGAAGCTGATGATATTTAATATCTGTAAGTGTCATCACCTTCTTATTTCATGGCATAACAGTGGCCAGGCTTTGATGGCTCAATGCTTCTTCACATGTGGCATCTGAGCTTTGGAGCAAAAAAGCTTTGCCCATGATGGTGAAAAGAGCACAGCTAAAGGCTGTTTTGGGCTGCTGTATTTCTCATTTTTCTTTTTTCTTTTTTTTTTTTGTTTGCTTGTTTTTTATTTGTTTGTTTTTTTTCTTGACTCACTGAATCTGTTTTCCCCCATACTTTTTCTTAAGGTACGGTTAGATGGTGGAAAAGCAGCGCCCACTCCCAAATAACCTGCCTTTATTCAGTGGAAAGCATTAGCAATCTTGCACGCAGGGCTGGAACAGACTCTTGGATCTAACAGGCTGCACAGTTATCAGGCATCTTTCTCTGACTGACATTTGCCTCCTTGCTTTGCAGAAGGCAGTGAGGGAGAAGGTGGCTCGGGTGAGGTAAAAGCCTCCAAAGGGCAGGAAAAGAAACCTTGTGCATGACAGCGTGCATCACGTAGTAGGTTCTGCTTCACTGGGAACTGCTAATTGTCCTCCACGTGGAATTAACTCTCCAGTCATCCCAACAACTACTGCTGCATCTAAATCTTCCCTTTAATGGGCTCTCAGGGAGCAAGCGGCGTGCAACCTGAACTGTGCTCGCCACTACATCAATCTTCCCTTCATCACTCTCACGCTATGCTGCAATCGAGAGGAACAAGCATCGAGTGGAGCCGCTCGCTCTGGCTGTAATTCCCAACCTTTGGAGTTGCTGCTCCAATGCTCGGAAAAAAAGATTTCTTCAAAGAGGGACGGTGCTTTGGCAGAAAGGGCGAGAGGGAAGAAGGGATTCTGGGCTGGGCATCAAGAAAACTAAAATTTCACTGGGAGGGCACCAGAGAAAGCAGAAGGATCTACAAGTTTTCAAGCAGGAAGCAGCTCTTGATTTAAAAGGCTAATCTGATGCATTAGAGACATGCTTTGGCCGTAAGCATTCTAGGATCGGTTCTGGTTCTTCACAGCATCTAGCACAATGGGATTCTGGAAATAAATAGCACTAAAAGTGGTTGGTTTGAGGAGGGAGAAGGAGAAGGAGCTCACCGGAAAGAGCAGAGTGGGTAGCCTTTATTTCCATGAGCGCCAGAGGATTCTGATCTGAGAAAGAGGTTTGGTTAATTATAACTGATCAGGCACACCAGTCAATTTGATCAGGGGTCTGAAGTGTGTGTACACAACTCTGGGAATCCAATAATTGTTTATAAGAAGTGAAGGGTCAAGGTGAACAACTTTCACCATGCGTTGAAGGCTTCAATTGATTCCCAGTCCAGCTGGCAAATATAAACTCACAAAATACTTTTGCAAACAGGGAAAAAAAAAAACAAACAACAAAATGAAAAAAAATTCAGTTGATAGATGATACTGTTTACACGGAATAAATTCTCTACCTCTGCTAAGAATAAGAGTTCCTAGCTAAGCAACTGATTTCACAAGAGAAGGGTGGGAAGTGAGCTATTTTTCCCCCTGTGACCAAATTACACACTTTCCATTCACACATCTAGGTGCAAGAATAACCTTTCTGCAGATATTATTTTTAAAATGTGTAGTTAATATTTCTGTTTGCCTTGAGTAGTTCACAGAAACTGAAAAAAAAAATAAAATAAAAAAAGAAGACAGTGTAGCAACACAGAAAAAAGAAAGAAAAGCCCAGTGTTACTTTAACACTGACAACAAAAGTCACCCTTAGATGAATTAGTGATAAACTCCTAGGGAAGACTTCAGCTCCATATGGTGATATTTAATATTAGTCACGTAGAATCGGCCAAATCAACTCCACATCCCGCCGTACCTGTGGGACCTGCTCCTGCCTGTTTAGCATTCCACTGTGACCACTCATGAAACACTGCAATTGTCTCTCCCGATATAAATAAATAACTCCAGAATGCCAAACAGAAAGGGGTGGGGATAGGAATGATAAATCCTGAGTCAGAGATGACTGCACGAGGAGGAGAAGGGCAGGGTCGTGGCTATGATTTAGCAGTGCTAAGGAGCCCAGACAGAAAGAGCCTCCAACAAGCCCATGTTGATAGCATAGGTCCTGTCTGACAAAAATCAGGTGACCAAGGTGCAGTAAGGGTTCATGGGCTCCCTGTCTCTGGCCCACGTTTCGTTTCTGAATTATTAGTTAGAAGAGCACCTCTTCCTTCACACCAGAGGATAAGCCTCCAACTCCGCACGTGCATCCAGATTTGGCTCACTGCAGTGCAGGGCTCAGCAAGTTCACGCTGGAGCTTTGGGGTTTAGGTTGATCTCGATGGAGAAGCCAAGGCAAGAACAAAACTTGTTTGGGCTCTGCTCCGTCTTGAACAGCTGTTTTTCAAAAGCTGCCTGTGAGAAACTCACTTTCTTTAAGAAATAAGCTTCCCTGTTTCTCTTTGCTCCCTGATGCTCATACTACAGCTATTAATCCCAGCCAAGCATCCTGTCTATTGGACCATAACCCAAAAGCTGGAAGCATTCAACTCCACTCAGCAGGAGCGACTGAATCATTCCTCTGCCTCTGATGGGACCACCACAAGCCCTCTCCAATTAGCCCTAAACCACCGATACACCCAGAGCTGTTTTCAAGAATGGAAGAGAAGCTGTGCTTAATCCATTCTTGTTTGCCACATGGCACTGCTTCTCCCTCTTGAATGTGATGTTCATAGGAAAATAAATTAGTACAGTCCTCTCCCAGCACCTGACCCACTCACTTTGCATGGATATGTACTTCTTGTACATAGGTATTGTCACAGATTCAAAGATTTGGAGCTTGTTTTTTTCACAAACCCATTGACAATGCATCCCTGATATGTACTCTCCAAATTCACTACTCAGAATTGCCCTGTTGATCTCCCAAGGTTAGGTACTCACAGAAGACTCCAAGGCTGTACTGAGGTGAGAAACCCCTAGCACGCAGTCTGCTTTTATGGATTTTAATTGTTTATCTTCTTAAAGTGACAGAAGCAGTGAAGCAGCAGACAGCAATGAAAATAAAGCCATGTTTGGCAGGAGGAGAAAGCTGGGTCCTGACTGAGACGAATATCCTGGGCAGTGGCTTAGGTCAAGTTCCATCTTATTACCCTCACATGTGTGAATCCCTCCCTGCACGCACCCAGCACAGATAAACAGCCCACATGCACTTACACAGTATTTATAACAACAGTTTTTCTTCCCCTGCCCTAAGTCAACTTATCCTTTGGTTTCCTACTGCCTTGGAGTCCATCAAAGCCAGTTGCCATGGAAATGGTTGTGATGTGCTTTCACAATGTCCTTGGCCGTGAGTGTATATCAAGAGCTCTCTCTGCTGGTCTGGAATCACCATCATCCCTCATGGCTCCAAATGGCCATGTCACTGCTGATACTTGGAAGCTCTCAAAGGTACAGCCTGTATTTCTAAGTATCATCAGGCTCTGAAGTCTGGCACGGTAGCTCCTATTTTTGAGCTAGCTGGAAACGCTCAGCTTACCGAGAAACTGTAACGTCCAGCCTCCGCTCTCTCACAATCTGCTTGTCATTTGGTGAAGAGTGTTTAGCTAAGTGACCAGGGGAGCAGTGAGGAAAAAGAAACCTTGCCTGTGGTGAGACTGCTAGAGAAAGCTCCAAAGCAAGATCATAGGAAACTAGAGGGGTATGAGAAATGTTTTCTATTCTATTTCCAACAGGAAAATCGGCAGTGGCCTAAGCCCTTGCCCAAGCTGTACTTTTTTCCATTTCAGGAAAAGGTGGAGTTCCTTGTGTTGGGTGAGAATGCACAAAAGCCCTTTTTTCACATTTGCCCTAACTGCTTAAGAGAACTGAAATTACTGTACAACTTTTACCTTACAGAGTCTCAGTAACTCTTCTGTGAGCTGAGCACGCTTTGCTGCTTCCCAAACACTCCCAGGAACAGCAGAGATAAGGCTTATTATTAGCACCATTTGCTATTATGATCTCCTCCCTAAACTACAGCTTTTTAGGAGACCTACACAGGACAGAGTTTGCTACTAAGTCCCAGAAGTTCTTGCAAGCAAAAGATTTGCAGGAGCCAGTTCTATGTTTGCCTTCCTCAGCCCAGAGGTGCAAGTCCATTAACTGACACAATCTCTGTACCAAGCCTCTGATTTCCTTTTCTGCTTGAGTGTACATCCTCTGGAAACCCACTAGAGAAGGTTTCTTTGCAGTTGGCAGCCACAGAGCACCCTGAAACAAAGCAAACTCTTCTACCTTGTGCCTCTCTCTCATAAAGTCAGTCTCAAGAAGTTGAGCTCTCAGAAATATCCCCTTGAAAAACACTAGGATCTGACTTATAATTGGTGTAATTATCATATAAAAGGAAGAAAGTACGATTTAATTAACCAGGCACTTCTTCTTACCAGGCTTACTCTCTTGTAAGCACACAGTCGAAGAGCTAAGCGTGCTATTTCTCAGAAAGGGTTTGATTTTTTGGTAACTGTCATGGTCGATGACATCTTTCTAATGGACCCACTAGCAGTGAAACAGCAAAGACAACCACTAAGGTGTTACTAGTTGCCTGCCTTCCGCTTCTTGCAGTGCAAGCTAATTGCTAGCTTTCAGCAAAATCCAGATGGGTCTTTTTTTACTTAAAAATAATAATTCCCAGAGTTGTATAGCACTGTGGGTCTTTGCAAGGTTTTGGTTTTAAATTGTTTACTTCAGAAGTGCATGGCTGTTTATGAAAGCTGCTTCTAATCTGTGCACAAATGATCCAAGAAGGTGCTTTCTAGCCCCCAAGTCTGGATTGAAGTTGTTTGGAGTCATAATTCATAAGGGATCTTTTGTTTTCTCCAACTACTGTATGGTTTTGCTTTATGAAAAGTAGAGAAAAAATCACCACAGATAATTTAGGAGGGAAACACAGCAATTAAACAGTGCAATAGAAGGATAAGGGGCAGAGGAGGCTGCTGACATTATCAGAAATCAGAATCAGAACTCTTAGAAAGAACAAAGTTGAGCCAAACAGATTATTTTCCCTCCAATCCTGATTCATAGATAATAATTGGCACAAATAATCAATTGGAACCACAGTGCAAATACATACAGCAGAGGGGTCCTAGCAAATTATTCTTTTCCATGAACTTATTAGAGCTGATTAAAACCTTGTCATTGATTTTTTTTGGGGCATCCTGGGGAAACCAGACATGAGGTCAAGCACACAGTGGATAAGTGTATCATTAAACCTAGTCCTTCTGAGAGTCAAGAAGAAATGCCAAGAAGTTACATGGAAGTTTTAAGTGCTCATCCTGACATCTACCTGTTTCATAATGTTTCATTTTGACAACAGCCATCCCCCTCACATCCCACATCCCAAACTAATGAGATATTTAGTCACTGAGAAGAGAACATTGTGCCAAATACTAGCTCACAACATTTCCAACCTAGAGAACTAAAGGTTCTGTGACTGCTTTCAAGCCCCTAAAGTACAACATTTCAATTGTCAAGTCTTATTTCTTCCCCACTTATTTTTTAGTCCCTCCTTCACTCAAAGGCATGGACATAGGACCATTGCAAAGGGTGTATGGCATCCTGGAAAGGAAAAGACGTTGCCAAGAGTAGGTTGAAGAAGATTAACTCAGATTTATCCAAGTCAACCAAATTACTCTATCTCCTAACCATAACCTTCTGTACGGTCAGTGGAAAGACCTCCACAAAGTAATTTATTTTGCTACCCCTGCAAGTGCTGGTATCTCTGTGAGCTAGTCCAGGGTAGTTAAGCACCTCAAGTGGATACTTCACCGAGACACTGTCATGGGTTTACAAGGGTTGGGAAGGGTGAGCTTTAGGTCTTTTATTACTTCTCATCAGTGCAATTCCTGCTCCCATATCAGACAGTTCAGTGACAACAGGACAGTCCCTCCTGCCCTCTTTTGTGTATTCGGGGCTATCTGCCCTGGTTAGACATTAAGCATTGAGGGGAATTTGAGCTTGCACACAGATTTGAGGAAGATCCCATTCAGAGTATTAAAAATCTCCAGACACTACAATCATCCTACTGAAATATATCCAGGAGAAGTTTTTAGGTGCAGAGTAACAGCAAGAAGCCTCTTTGACACACATTTTGGATGCCTGGCTGAGTAACTGACTGTCCAAGTAAAGGCAAGGCACAGGCAAATGGAGCAATGTCACGGCTTTAGCCAACCTTAGCCTTTTTCTGTGAGATGCTGAGCACAGCATGTGAGCAGTGAGATACCCTCAAGGGTCACTAAGCCATTGAGAATCGAAAGCACATTGAGCACAAGTTTGGTTCAGGCCCATTTTTCCACTTCCTAATCCATTCTGCCTGGCACAGCAAAGCCCTCGCTGCGTGAGCGGATGGTCCATGCGTGTGAAGCCTAGAGGCACCTGCTGCTCCTGCTGTACCTTAGCAAACCGCTGCCTGGGAACCTGGGAGAGATCCAGGTTCCTCCAGCAACAACGGACAAGATGTTGCTTCATCTAAACCTCATTTGCATTTATACTCTGAACCTGTTTCAACTCTACCACCCATATGTTTATCAGGGAAGAAAGGAGCAGAGCAAGCAGAGAGGAAAGCATCTAAGCACCTTTTCTCAAATCATTGCACTCTTATTTTAACTTTCAATTCATGCTGACTTCTCTCCCATCCACATCTCCCTCCACCCTTCTCCCCCCCGCCAAGTGTTTTCAAAATCTTCTTCCCACCTTTTTTCTTCTCTTCACTTGTCTCTGATCTTCATTAACACTACAAACTCACCCCTGGAAATATTTTCCCTTTGTCAAAACATCACATTTAAAACAACAACAGTGCGACATCTTTTAATCCACCAGCACTTTTGCTGCCCCTTCATGAATGATTCTGGTTGAAACTCAGATCTCTCTGGGTTGATCAATGGCAGAAACATATGGGAAGTAAACAGACAATAAACTTTGATAGCAAAGGCTTCCCTGGGATCAGGAGAGGATGCATCATTTTGAAGGCAGTGTTTTAAGCCAAAGAGATGCTTCTTTCAACTCCCTGAATTGGTAGATGTGACAGGTTCAGGTGGAGATGAAGGACAGGCTCACTGCATTGGTAGGCAGTGACTCTTAAGCATTTGATGCTCATAACAATATTTCTCAAAGGTAGGCAAAAAAGGATTCTGTGAGCAGTGTGTCATCACCCAAACTCTGTGAAGTGGAAGTTAGTTTTTTGTGGAGAGGTAGTATGAAGAAATCTAGGAGATTCTCAGTGCTCACTGCTTGTCTTTTAAACAAAACCTTTGGAGGTCCCATTTTGGAAGTGGACAGACTTTTCTTTCAAAGGTTAAAGCAAAGCTTAAAATGAAATGCAAATTGTTTCAATTCAACTCAAGTAAAATGGGTCATCTGATCTGGGAACATTTCCCTGAGCTGCCCATTTCCTCGGTTCAGTAAACAGCATGAAAATGGCAGGCAGCGCCCCAGCCCAGGGCTGCTGTGCAGCCCCTCATCTTCCCTCAGCCAGACAGAGAGCGAAAGTTTGAAATTAAGGGTTTCCTTTTGGAAATCAAATGATGACATCCAGATCTCTCTGCTCAGCTTCTTCATCCACCACTGAACTGAATAACATACCAGACCAGTCACATATTTCTGTGCAGACAACTACAGAGCTCCGTGGGCAGGACTGAGGCTTGTTCTCTGGTCTGGAGGGAGACTGGTTATTTTGCCAGATGCATGGGCTTGGTTTTGGTTATTTTACTTTGTGTGAGACTTGGAGGAATTTTTCCCTGATGTCAGTCAAGCTTTCCTGTCCTTTCTGGTGTGCTGTGCGGTATTCCTAATCAGCTCACCTAGAAGCTTTATGTAACAGCCACACTACCGTTGGAAAATCTAGGACATGTGAGACATTCTCTGTCTCTCCTGCTGCCTTGTCTTAGATTAACTGGATTTTTTTTTTATCTTTCACGCTGGGTCAGTGACAGGGAGTGGAGGGCAGTGGGACATGTTCTTCGATGGCAGTAGAGCAGCCATTCTGCAAATATTTCTTAGACAAATATCTACTCTATGGCTGCCTCTGATAGAAAGGACTGGACTCGATGACTTGGAATGGTCCTTTCCTAGGCCTCTGTGTCAAACAGCTAAATAGTCCCTTATTGGTTTCAGAAACAAATCCTGCATCTCTCTTGGGCTCTGTCATTCTAAGGGATGTTTGTGAAATGGGTCAGTGCAGTGGCACAGCAAACTGAAGCTTAAGCAAGCGGAATTCCTTCCCTTCCAGCCAGTTTTTACTAACTTCCTCCCACAAAGAATTTAGTTTAGAGTTAATTGAATTAGTAAAGGCCTTCAAATACTTCCACAAGGGACTGGCTTCATTTTGGCCTTAGAAAGCCAATCAAATCAGCAGAGAAGCAGCAAAGCCAGTCAATGACTCATATTAATCATCTGAGAGAACAAAGGGGAAAAAAAACCTACAACCAAACTAAAAAAACCCCAACAAACCAAACAAAACAGAGAGGCAAAAAAACCCTAGACTGCAACTCTTAAAAACTTGGCTTGCCCCAGACATAGAACACCAGATGAAAAATTGACTCTCTGAATTGCATTATAGATTTTGAAGATGGGTCTGTTTCAGAGAGTCTGAGATTGAAAGTCTGGTACGTGCTGCTGAAGCTTTACTACAGCAGGGATCAGCCTACGCCAGGGACCTTTGGAGACCACGTGTAATGAGCCCAGGGCTCACTGCACAGATGTCAAAGGGTCTCTGCTCATGCACACTCTGCTCAGGGTATTGAATTTGATGGGTGTACTCAAGCCATTTGCTCCCTGCAAGTAAAACAAGCCGAGCATGTGGACAGCAGGCACGTGAACATCAGCAGGTGGCCCCCAGGGTCCCTTCTCAGATTGAGAGGGTCCCTGAGCTTTCTAAGAACATTGCCACACACCTAATTGTTTGTTTGTTTTTTTTTTTTAACCAGAGCTAAAAGCAGGGCTGCCTTCCTCAATTTTAAAATCAGATAGATTAACTGAGGAGCTTTGAGTTTTGCAGATGGGTGTCCCTCCTACCTCACAACAAAGCACATGGGGCATCCTTTCCCCATACGAGGCACATTACGACCAGACACAGATGTGGCATCAGTATCACACACCCAACACAACAACATTCTTCCTTGCAAATTTACTCCTTCAGTTGCCATAGTAAAGGTACACCTCAGAGTCCCGCAGGCTGCAGTCATATGGTGGTGTTAAATCCTTGCAACTTCTCACCCCAGGTGAATGCAGGACACCTGCCACAACCTGACAATTCAAAGGCGGTGCTACAGAATGCAGTCAAAATGGGAAAGACTGATTAAGCTGCCTGGTTTATCTCCCAGACAGGCAAACAACTGAGGTCAGATTTGAGGCCTATCTTTACATATCTTTCAAGACTTTATTTTTAAATGAGTCTGTTACAGAAGGCAGCAGAATGAAAGCCCATCCTTCTTTCCAGCTTTTGTACACTCAACACTTAGATTTTTGAACTGGTAAATAGTTTTTATCAATTTCACTGACTTTCCTGAGTGCTCAGGAGAAGGATTGATTTTGATTAGTTTCTGGGCTCAAAATATTCCAGAAGATCTTTTGCATATGAGGGTTTTTGTTGTTGTTTGTTCCTTTGTTTTATGGAAAGCCCGGGTTTTCCTTGCTTAGCTAGTGAGTTAGTAGAGGTAAAAAAATCATAATTGCGACTAAGATATTTCAGACTATTGCAACAAAATTCCCAAAGTATCAAAATAAAGGATTTTTTGTCTTGCTTTCTCAAAAACCTTATTGAGGCATGATTTTTTCTGCAAAAATGTGGGATAGAAATATGTTCAAGAGACTTGAATCAATTTATATGGGACAAATTCCTAATTTTATAGATGTACTACAAAAGGAAAGGAAGAGATGAAAACAGAGCCCTGTATTTTACTTCTATAGCAACAAAAATAGTAAAAAGGGACAATTATTATTTTATTGGTAGGAAATGGTTATGCTAATTTTGATGGAAAAAATGTGCATGAAAGATCAAAGATAATAACACGTCCACAGCAAGTAAAACACTAAAAATTCTTAAATGAAGTTCAGAGGCTCTTTTTGGTTTTTTTGTTACAGAGAGTTTAGCAAGCAATGACAAGTTCTAGTGGCAAGCAATCACAGTTAAAAATAATTTATTTTTTTATTAAATATGCAAAAAAGAAGAAATCTCAGCTAAAAGTCTTTGTAGTTTAGAAAATTATGTAAAGCTTTCATTTTACAAGATCTCTTATTCCCTATTTCTTTAGCAACAGCTTCAGTTGAATAAGATGACCCCTCTAGACAATCTTTTAGATAGATCTAAAGATGGTATTTATAGGGAAAGGAAAAAAAAGTAATGTGAAACTTGTGTCCTTGCCCTTATTTTTAGAGCTAAAGTTTTTTTCCTTAAAAGAAACCAAACAAGATCAACCACGTCAGGAAACATGACAAAAGAGAAAAGTGCAAGAAAGATAGCAAATAATGAGACCTCAGTGCTGGAGAAGGACAAGTGAATTTTTAGTCACCTTAACCATCCAAACTGGGGAAAAAAACATAGTACTGCTGGATATTTAAGATGTTGCTTTCAGCTGCCTTTTCCCTCATTGCTGTTTTGTGGTGTTATTACAGACAGGCAGTCTTAGTTGGTTAAATCTTTTTCATTTCATTTTTCTTTTCTTTTATTTTTTTTTTTTAAACAAGGAAAGAGCAAGATGTCGGAGAGGAGAAGAAAAAAAAAGGAGGAAAGGAATAAGGTCGGGGAAATAAAGAAGGAAGAGAGAAAAGAGCAAAACTAGCTGCCTGCAGGGTTGCCAGCAGTTTGGCAGAGCTGTTGGAGACCACACTGTTACTTAGAGCTTTCTCGAGAGCTCATGGCAGTGAATCTGTTCTCTCTGAGCAAGATGACAAAGGCCTGAGTTGTCACAGTGGCCAGAAGATCCTGTGGCCTCAGTATCTGCAATGGTAAAGCCTGCTTCATCTATGCTCCTCTTTTCTTCTAACATCATACGAAGGATGTTCAGGGATGAAGACAAAAGCAGCCTAACCTCTCATCACTCAAAGTCATCCAGTAAATGAATAAAAATTAGAGACAAACCAGATTTTTCCTGTCTCCCAGGTGAATTCCCTGTCCATTGGGATACACTGCAAACTCCGCCAAGCCAGGATATTCTCATCACCATTTCCACAGCTCTGGAAAAGGCAAATGAGTCACAGCCAAGAGAGTTCAGGCTTTCTTGTTCTACCTTCCACTTGTCACTTCTCATTCAGAAGATGTAATAAGGTGATTAGGGGAGTTGGGAATTACGAAGATTCACTCACTATCCATATTTTCACATTACAAGCAAAGGCAGAGATTGCCGGCAAACGATGAAGTGCACGCTGAGAGCCCAGTTCAATTCCCATGGTTCCAATTTTAATTCTGAAATCAAAAGATCTGAATCGTCTTCTTGATCTTTTCAAAACTCTGCCTGTCTTGCAGCTTCTGCAAAAGCCCTTTTTCTCCAGCATGGTTTTGCTTAACCTATCCACACAGTCAGGTATCTTTCCTTCCTCTCCCTTCAGCATGATAGAGCTTGACTAGTCCTCTTCAGCTAGATCATTGTAGTTATTATATCTACACAGAAATTATTGTGATAGACTAGAAAACCATCCAGACAGGTTCCCAATGCACTGTGAAGTCCATAAAAAAACCTGCAAGTGAAGATCCTTCTGCTACAGGGGAGAAGAAATCACTGATGCATCAGCAGGGCTGACTGGGCAGTACATTAAACTCCCCAGACCTCAGCACAGCACATCTACATTAATGAATGCCAAAATGGACAAAAAGTGGGACAGATAGCTCTGTTTATGACATCTGCATTCAAATGCAATCTCTTTTTGGCCTCAGTTCTTTGTAATTGTGCTTCTTGGCATGTTTTGCGCTCCATCTATCTTCAAGCGTGTGGTCTGTAAGATCTTGAAGAAAGAGACGGGTCAGAGCTTGCGTGTTTGTCATGCATGATCTACCGGTTGGCTGACACCAGCCACTTGCAAAGATTGTCTCATAGAAAGGACTGAGCTTTATGGACGGTCTCCTAGGAATTGTTATTGACTGTTATTTATGTATCTTGGAAGGGAGAGGTAGGGCATCCAGGGAGGGAAAAGAGGGCACAGTGGTGGGAGGGTCCATTCTTCAGCTCAATCACAACAGTCAACTTCCACTACCATAATGAAAAAGGAAAGTAAAGAAGCAGTGACTGAATCCTCATTACCTTGCTGGAGAAGGGACTCCAGCTGCTGCTTTGCTACACAAACCACCTCATCCAAGCCAAGATCTTAGCACTTCTGGCTGGATCGGGGGGTTTATTAGGTAGTACTGACTTGATCTTGAGCAGCGTAAACTCTATTTGTACTGATTATGACATCACAAGCATTAAGTACATTTTCCCCCCTTTACCTCCTCCTTTTTCTTCTTTGCAGGTGAACAGGGAAGATGTAGGACACAGGTTTCATCCAGAGCATTTGTGTTCTAGGGAGATATATTTGTGGCTTAATTCTCCAACAGAAAGAGATAATAATTCCAGAAACTGGGATGGAGGCAGGTGTCTGAGGGAGCAGAGATAGTCAGAAAGCAAGCTGACTGAGGCTCTGGGTAGTGAGCAGCACAGGCACCGCTACACAGCAAGAGCATTTCAGATACACAGAGAATCACTACAGGACTCAAAGTCAAAAAAAACCCTAAGAAATATAAAAACCTTAAACACCCAGTTTTCGCAAGGAGAGAGGGACATTCCTGGGAAAGGTCTCTCAGCAGACATTTTTCTCCAAGTCAATGCTATTCTCAGAAAGCCATGTGGTATTCAGGTACCACAGTGCTGCTGAGCTACCAAAGTCAAAATAGACACCAGAAGAGACACAGCATTTTGCTCTCCAAGTCAAACAATATTACGAGTCAGAACTATGTTTGCCATCACAGACCGAAACCTGTCCAGGGACTCATGCTCTCCACTGACACCCAGGAGACCCACACTCTGTTCCTCATTTTATTGCACAGCCTTGGAAAAGTTGCTTTACATTCTTGCTCTATCCTAGCTTCTGCCTGTATAAAGCCTTGGTGTCCTTGAATATTGACTCGCTGTCATCCTAGGATGGAAAAGTTTCTTGAACTATATATCTGTATGCATGAGAGGGACTTTCTGCAACTATTGTGGTAGGAAAAAAAAAAAAAAAGAAAGAATTCTTTGAAAGTGCTTGATGCCTTGCTATTGAATGAAGGTTTTGGTTTGTTTTTTAAAAACAAATTGGAGAATGAATTCCATCTTTCTTTTTGGCTGGATTTTGCATTATTACATCTCTTCATTGCGGTTTTGTCTGTTTTGATAAGACAGTTGAGGTTTCTTTACTTCCCAGCATAAATTAAATCAGCATATTTGTGACCAGTGTACCAGATTTGCATGAACAGGATTCAAGTAACACTGCTATAAGTTCTAGTTGAACCTTACTGGCAGCAAAACTCAAAATTTGTGGAAAACACAAGAAGTGAATGATGAGAACTTGCTTAAAAACGTGAAAAAATATTCACTGGGGAAAACAAAAAGGCTGTGCTGCAGGCATAGAGCTAATATTAATTTACTGATTTCTTGATTAAAATGAAAATGGAAAAATGATTCCCAGCAGGTCCCTCTTCTCTTGCTAAGTTAATAGCAGGGATGCCATTACACTGAAAATGATACATTTGATGCTAAAACCTAGAAATGTGTTCATTTCTTCAATTCATTCATCTGGTGAGGCTCAGTGATGTTCCACTTGTCTAGGACAATCCTCCGGCATTTTTTTAGATAGAAAGAGAAGGGTGGAAAGAGCAACTTATCATTACATGCTCTAACAAGTGGCTGCTAACTGGAGCCCAGGAGTCTGATGCTATGAAATGAACATGGAAGAGCAACACAGCAGCAATCCATACTGCTACTGGTCTGTCACTGTAACCTACAGAGTGGCAACAGAGTAAAAGTGGCTTGGCAAAGACAGGACAATGTGGGATCTCTGACTTCACAGAAAGTAGGAAGCCACCAGAAGCAAAAGATAGATGCATGATCAGAGCAGAGAAAAACTTACTTGTTGAACTATGTTCTTTACCATGAACTCAGTCCCAGCAAAGAGAGAGGCTTCCTGGGCATGTGGAGCCCAGCAATGATTCGTATTACTTTTAGTGCTATCCCTTCAAGACATGTTTGATCTGGCAGAGGGCTTGTAGCCTCTCTCTGACGCTTACCAACTCATATTGACATTGATATTAAGAGCAACTTAAGATTCTCAAAGATTTGAGTCCTTCAAAAAGATCTGACATTACCAATTGCTTCTACTGCCATTTTGCCCTTGCCATTACTCTTCCTCAGGTGAAGAAAGTTAGTGGAGGTGAAGTCATGAAGTTCTCTCATGGGGATCTCAATACCTCCTGGGAAGGCTCATGACGTTTAAAGGGAAAGATCCAGCTGCAAAAAAAACCAAACATGTCCAAAGTGCCTTCAGACACCTGTAGGATGAGCTGCCTGGCTTTCAGCTAATGGTTTCAAAAAGCCAAAGATGTCCACTGGCTCCTCGATATATCCGTTAAGTCTCTGCTACCCTTGGTCACCTAAAATGCCACACCTATGTTCAGATATGTGTTTATGTCTCAAAATGTCAGTAGTTTTCTGTCAGTTACGTAAGGGGGCTTTTTCTTTCAAGAGGAAAATTTAGTCCCTAAGCCAAGAAATTTGAAAACAAAGAGTCTGATGAGATACTGCAAGAGTTTTGCACAAGTACCCAGCCCAGGCAGGTTATGGTGATAACCCAGTCGGCAAAATCGTGGCTGTTCCATATCAAAGCATGATCCATTCTGGGCTGCCACAATGACACAACACCAATAAACGTGTCCTGCTCGTTATACACCATGGCTAAGCGCTGCCCACACGCTCCAAGTACCTAAGAGAAAAAACAGGCTTCACAACGGAGTTGAAGTATAGATCCTCACAATACAAGATAAGCAAGCAGCATGTGCAGTTCTGAATCAGCTGCCTACAGAGAGCTGAATGCTTTTGAAAAGGCCACTGCTACCAGCTGCGTTTCTTTAAGATGAATTTTGCATTTCGCACATGATTAATTTTCCCTTGAACAAATGAAGAGGATGTTGTATTCCACGGGGACAAACATTCCTGTGAGCTTGGCCACTGGGCAGGAGATGTTCCTCATCACAGATTCTAGCGCAGGCTGGGGCAGGGAAGGTGTGCTTCATTTCAAGTAGTAACCAGGATAAGCATTTTTTTGTTGTTGTTGGATTCCAGAAACTCCTCCGGGAGAAAGTCCTAGTTGTAAGGATTGTGCAAGCAGTGAAATTCCACCCATCCAGCGTTGATTGCCTGTGTTACTTGCGTTGCTGCTGTGCCTCCAAAATCAATGCAATGTTAAGCTGTCAAAAGCCATTTTAAGGCTCAGTCTGCTCAGCTGGATGCATAATGCGCTTGGACTTACGGTCAGGTCTGCTCTATTCCCAATAACTAGAATCAAATGAAGGTTGGGCTTGCAGAAGAATGCGACTTGAGTCATTTGTGTGCAAATCAGCTGTACGGGCACTGTTCGGGCATAAGTCAAGCGTACCCCATAGTGTCTAAACTGCCCAGCCTGGAAAAGAGATTTGGTAGGTCCAGACAAGCAGCGTGTGACACAACAGAAAGGCCATGCCAAAGATTTGTAATATAGCACTAAATAGCTAATAGCACATAATAATATAGACAGAGTACAAGGTTGTGGAATAGCAGGGTAACTTTTAAGATATAGCATTGTGAATTGCAAAATTGACACCATTCCTGCTACGACTGAAGAAAAAAAATCATCCCCAGAAGAGAAAAACCGGTAGGGATAGCAATGCAACATATCCTGTCATTGTGGTTCCAAAGTGGTCACCTGCTTTTGCATTGGGAAGTTACTTCAGGAAGGAACATGTTTGTACTCCCTGCCCTACAAGGAAGTGGAGAAGCTAAATGGTTACAGGACACCCAAAGGGAGAAGACATGCCAATCAAGTATTGTCTTCATACTAAGCTCCAGTGCTATCAAAGTTGTGATGGTTCCGAACAACCATGAGACGGTTGCATGGATCCCTCAGGGAAGTCACCGAACAACCTGTTCCTGGCAAGCAGAACACCATTAGCCTGCCCTGGCACAGTTTTTCTTTCTTATTTTGCACTTGTAGGAGAACAGGAGCCTGATCTGAGGGTACTGCTCAAGACCTGCCATTGTAAGAGGCAGCAGATGAAAGTAGACAGGGAAAACACTAATTATGTGCTGTACCCAGGTTGAGGATACCCTAGAACTCCAGGAGTAAACTTGTGCCTTAGATATACATCAAAAAGCACAAACAAAACTCTGAAGGAATCAAATAAGGAGAGAACCTGCTTTTTCGGAAAGGGCCCTTTAAATGCCCAGGCTTTTGAGTTCTCTGTGCACAGAGCCAGCACAGTTGATAAAATGATCGATTATTGGATCAAACCAGGCGAACGTCAGAAGAACTCATACCACTGAGCTGGAATACTTGCTCTGCTACACCCTAGAACACGAGCCAGCCTTCAAGCTCATCCAAAGCCCTTGCTTTCTCCAAAAAAAAAAAAAAAAAAAAAAAGAGCAGAGGAACACCGCTGTGGAACAGTTGCGCTTTGCAAGGGGAGCTCCAAGAGCAGGAGCTGATGGAGGAAGGCAGCTTGCTTGACTTAATGCAGAGCTCAAAGAGAAATTCTGGCTCCAAAGAGCACGTGAAATTTGCAGTTCGCTGCAAACTGCTTTTTTCTGCTGATTGTGTCACACAGTTTCCTAAGGAGGAAGCAGGGGAACTCAGCCTTATTTGCATGAGTTTCACATCCCTCTCCTTGGCTGAGAACACACTGTGCTATTCGATGGACAGCTCCTTTCTGATTCACTGCTCTAATTATGTTTTACAGCCGGAATATGGTACTTATGTCAAAGCTGATGGGTAAAATTCTACCGAGAAGCAACAACGTTTTGTAGCATTCTCCCGTTGTTCATTTCCATGGCTTCCCTTCATTTTCTTCCCCTCAAGGCTAATTTTCCATGCACTAGTCATTCTAAAGAGAGATGTTCTCACCTTCTTCATTCTTTCTTTTGACTAACAGCCATATTCTTTTTTTTATTTGCTTATTTATTGTACATTTGCAGGCATATGGTGACAGAAAGAGAAAATAAGTAGAACAGGTTTATTATTTCTCTAAAGTAGCTGGTAAAGAGCTGTAGTATCTGTCTCCAGGTAGACCTCCACAGTGACAATAATCCTTTTGCGCAGGAAAATCGGACCATACAGGTTAGGGATATGTATACATATTTCCAAGACTAATTCAGGCCTCTGTGCTACATGGAACTGCCTCTGATATTCTGTTATCCACACATGCAGAACCTCTCCTGGACCACATGCCGAGGGAGAACAGTCATCAGTCATCTTCCCCTGTCATTCCAGACAAAAGCTACCAGTAAGAGCTGGGCAGTTATCTCTTGGTCCCAGGCACCACTTGAGGCACTATCCCAAATTTAAGGTCATCTACTCACTCTGTTTTGACACCTCTTCTGAGAGGTTCAAAGAAGCTGTCCTTCAATTGCAAATCTGGCCTATTTGTTCTTTACCAACTCACAGCATTATGCAGCCTTTCCTGAGAAAGAAGCGCTGGTGCAATTCACCCCCACCCTATGGAAGAGAGGAAGGGGCTATTTCAGAGGAAACGCAGTTGTAGACGGTATAGGACTCCAGAGCACCAGCGCTGCTGGGCTTATCTTCACGCCATTTTCCTTATCTCCATTATTTTCTTCAGCTCAGCTGATGTTGGAGCTGTTCCCAGGGCTCGATTATTCCCTGGCTATTTCATGCTGTAAACTCCAGCAGGACTCCACGCCGTCACGTACAGCCAGACAGATCTAGTGTTTCTGTGCGTGTTTGGCAGGGACAGAGAGGAGAGGGAGGGGAGAACATTCACTGCTGCAGCAGCAGCAGCAGGCTCACAGCTTGGGTAACAGGGGAAAAAACCAAAAACATGATCTCTCATTTAACTGTGCTAAATGACAAATTGCTTACAGGCAAGGCTGCCCACTGGGAAAACCAACGTGAAAGTGATTGTTTCTCATTTCCTAGAGACTGCTGACCAAAGGAGGAAGGGGAAGAAGGTGTATTTGAAATGCCAGTCAGGTGCTTTACAGTGCTCGACGGCAGCTATTTTCTCCATTTTCACAAGAACATTTGGTATACCATTATTCTTAGTCCTTGGCAACATTCAAATGAAAAGAAAAAGCTTAGGTGATTGTTTCAAAGATAATTTTCTTCCATTGCTTAACTCCAAACACTGCTTCATCAGAGCTTGAGGTACAGATGGTTTCCTTTTCTTTTTCTTCATCTTATTTTTTTCCTAAACTTAAACTTGCCAAACTTAGGGTTCAGAGATCTGTCTTTTCACACTGCACCTGCTGATGTTCCAAGTACCTACACTGTGCTGGAACAGTACTTTTTCACCCACCCATTCCCTGCCAAAAAACACATTCTGCTGTTGCTAAGGGAATCTTGCACCCAAGAGTTGGCGAGGGAAAAGAAATGTTTAATTTAAAAAAAAACAAAACAACAAAAACCCAAAAACTTTTCATTCCTTTGTTATATTTGTTTGCTGTACCATACAGTGCCTATTCATAAAACATAAGCCTCATTTTCTTAGAATTACAGAATAATTTAGGTTGGAAGGGGTACCTCTGGAGGTCACCTAGTACAACTGCCTGCAGAGCTAACTTCAAAGCAAGATCAGTCTGCTGAAGGTCTTTTGTAGTCAAATCTCGAAAGCCCCAAGGATGGAGAGCCACACCTCTCTGGGCCCTTATTTCAGTACTTCAAAAAAAACTCACATCAATTTTTTTTTTTTCCCTGATATACAGTTAGAAACTTCTCTTTCTGCAACATATACCCACTGGCTCTTGTCCGTTTATTGTGTACCCCTGAGAAGAGTTGGACTCTGTCTTTTCTATAATCTCTCTTTCAAAGGTCCAGTCATGCTTTAGCTGGTCGCTGTGGAGAAGCAAGAATCTCCCAGCCTCAGACACATGAAGCTCATCTGCTCTGCTCTCTCCTCCTCACATTCACATTTTCTGTCCAGTTTTCCCCTTTATCTTTGGTTGAGGTGACCCATCTCACACAACCCAGCATGAGCAGTTTGAGCAAGCCCAACATGTAGAAGATGAGAAGGAAAGATGCATGAGATTTGAACAAAACATCAGCACAGGTGTCCAGACAAGAGAAGTCGCCCCCCATGGCTCCCCCCGTGAACACTCAGCTGGGACTGACTGGCTGCTGACTATTTTGAAAGGAATAAAAGCCACATTTCCCCCATTTTACTGGCTCAGCTTTGTTGCTCTGTGCAGACACTTTGTCAAAAACAAGACATTTAAGTCCAATAATGAGTCCAAATTCAGCAACGATCTAACCTTTTCCTTCCCAGTGTGAAGGAACACAAGACAGAATTAACATACACTAATTAATATATTCTTAGTGTCAGAAAAGGTCTTTGATACACTTTGACTATATTTTGATGCTTGATCTTTGCGTTTCAGATTAAAGGATGCTTCACATTGTGTTTTTATTCTTTTCCTCTTACTCATCCTGATCAATACATTTCTAAATTCCGGCGTGAATCCTCAGGAGAATTTGCCATAGCTCTAAACAGCCCAAAATCTCTACTCGACAACTCAAAAACACATTGAACTTTCTGGGATTGTACAGTGACAGAGCCATGTTAACAGCTTTGACTCTATATTCCAGTCAAATTGCAGATAACCTTTAAATAGTCTTTCTCCAGAGATTATCAGGCCAGGTTTGTACTTAGAGATCATTTTGTTCACTGAATAAACCAAGGTTACCAAGAGGTGACATCTCAACAACGGCAAATGTTCTTATTTCTTCAATAATACACTTCGATAGAGCCTGGTCTGGGACAACACAGTCCCAAGATACATAAAGAGCTAGTAACAGCAGTTAATACTGAGGCAAGAGAAACCTGACTTCACGGCCCAAATTCTCTGAAGAGCTCTACAGCCTTGCACTGTTTCATCATACTATTGTATTTATTTTTATATGCAATTAAGTATCAACGAGAGAAGGAAAAAATGCCAAAGGGAACAGTCTGTTGCGTTCTCTGTCAAAAATGTTTTAAAATGGTTCATTAATAAGATAAATTATTTTCTCATTACTATTCAAACCAGTAAATAATGCATTTTTGAAGAACACTTTATTAATTAAAAATGTTTATGTCTTTACTAAAGAGTGCACCAACTCTTCCTAATATCAAAGATGTTATTATTTCTCTGGTGTTGTCATTTGCCTATTAAATTATCACTAAACAAACCAAAACATTAAATATTTACCCCTAGAGTCAAGCAGCCTATAGAACTACACAGGGACTACCTCTCCATGTCTCACCTCCAGGCTATTGACTCCCTAGAAGAAAAAAGGCTGATACCTTGTATTACTTTTACCTTTTCACTTGAAGAAAAATACCAGCATGAGAAAAGCAAAAATACCACAAGAATGAGGGAGATGGGCTTACCTAACAGGCATTCTGGGTTGTGTATGTACCCGAGAAGGATCCCAGCTCAGGTTAAGAATAAACTGCAAAAATAGTTTTTCACTGCGTGTGGGTGAATTTAGAAAAATAATATTGATTCTCACTGTTTACACTAGGTTGGATTGGAGGGATGGCTGGGATATTTTTGCAGAAGTAGGACTGTGAGACCAGCTGGAAAAGTAGACTGCAATCTCACCTGAAAGGACTCCAGTTTTAACCTCCTGGACACAACCCTAGTATTTGTTAGGTAAAGCCACATAGCAGTGCTGTGTCAAGATGGGGTAAGGGGATGTGTGTGGCATTGATGGAAATTACTTTGGGGGTGGAACCGACAATTATGACTTTTCCTGCTAATGAACTGCTCTTCAGAAAATGATTTGTCACCTTTCCAGCAGCAAATGGAAATTTCTCAGTTGCCTCACAAAACACTCTCCTTTCTTCCCCATGTGACATTTAGACCGAAGGCTGAAGTTCTTGTATCAAAAAAATAGCGGAGTACTTCTCTGTCAAAGAAGAGAGAAAGACATGATTCTTAATGCCATTCCTCGTTCTATGGTCCAGCTCTGCAAAATTAAAACAAACTCCTGACTGCTGAAGAAAATGTCCATCTGATCCCTTCATAGATGTTTAGCATCAACTAATTGAGAAATAAATCATCTTTTATTAAGGGAACTTCTGCTATATGTGTGTACATTTACAGTTCTTAATACAATGTTCCAGAAGCAGGTTTTCATCTGCTCTCGGATTCAAAGCAACTTAAAGCTGATGGGCTGAGGTATAAGACCTTTTTTTTCCTGCCAGCACCACACCAGCTAGTGCTCCACAGCAAGGCTACATCTGTTGTAGTAAATCTTGTTACAAGCTAGTTTCAGTGGCTGAATAGAATGACAGGACTTTCTGTTGCACATCTACATCTGACATCCTCTTGGTATTTTTATAAAAGGAGAAGATTGAGAGATTCAGTTTGGTACATGTACAGAAGCCAGTCCAATGTTCGCCTTGGACATCTTTGGAGTCGATGTTTCAGCTGTTCACTAATGCCCTGCGGCAGAAGGTACTGACTCATAGCCCCATTTGAAGTCTGATCCCAGCACAGCTCAGAGATTTCTTTCACAAGAAGGAAATATCCTGCTCTGCAGTGTCTTAAATGTGCTGCTGAGCCTGGTATACATCACCAGCAATGATCCAGGAAAGCCACACGTGGAACTGGGGGGGTGTCATGGCTGCTCTTGGAAGGAGCTAGAAGCATCTCCTAGACCCTGCTACCCCTGAGCTCCCTGGAGTCTTAGATCATAATTGTTCCTCTTCAAGCAATAGTTTGAACACAGAATAGAAAATGGATTCCCTCTTCTATCCTACTGCTGTGTCACACTGTGATCCTTTTGAGAGGTGGGCACTAAGTAAAGTAATAGCGAGATCAAGACAGGCAGTAACAATTACATTCCTAAGTACAACAAAAAAGCAGTCTTAAAATTTCACAGCCTGGCCTTTTATACCTCTCTCCAAAATGAACAAAGGGATATATCCAACATAATTTGAATTTTGGAGCTCCCACTTGACTATTCTCACTGAAATAATCATGTGAGGTAAGCAGAGGAGGCAGCGTCATTAAATGGAAAAAATGAACAAGGCAACATAGTTATTCTGAAGTTACAGGACTTAGGTTGCTCTGTGCTGATTGCTTGAATGCTTTTTTTGTGAAAAGCTTTTTCGTAAGGCACAGCTTCATTTCCAAAATGTTAACAAAGCAAAGGCCCCAGGAGCAGGGAAGAAAATTAGAAACGTTCACACATTTGAAAGCATAAGAAAAAAAAAATCCCTTTCCATTTTCAGGACAGAAATGCAGGGAACTGCAGCAGTGTCTGTCACCCTGCTGAGGGGACTCAGTGCTTTGCAAATGGGAAAAGGCGCAAAACCAGCCCAGGCCATGTGCAGGCTATGAGGCCTTTGTTATCAATGTGTTATTATCTGATGATCATGGACTTCAGATTCCTAACAGCAAACAGTAAAAAAATCTTGCTCATCAACAGGACTCCAGGGATGAGAAAAAAAATACTCTTCACTCATCTGTTCTATGAGTTTTGGGCTTATTCTGGCCACAGACCCCTCAGTCTGTACAACACATCACAAATTCACTTCAATTATACCATGCTACTCCAGCGTGGGGTAGCCAGAAGGTCTTTGTAAATGTTTGAGTGCAAATGGCAGAGCATGGTCACTTCCCAGCTGGAGTCTCTTGGTATCATCAGCATAAAAAGTTACGGAGGGCAGCAGGAGGGACAGGAGACAAGAGTCTAGTTTGCTTTCCTGGCTGGCCAGTTATCAAAAAAGGCCCAGGGAAATCACCGACAACCTTGTGCAAAGGATCAGGAGGACAATGAGCCTGATGAACTCAGCATGAACATCGCAAATATCTTCATGGTCTTGTTTCAGGTGTCTCGTAGGCTTCTGCTTTATGATGTCCCATAGGGATCAGTATGCCTAACTTGGGAAAAGATGCAGGATGATATGAACAGATGAGCGTCAAAGATCTGAGAGAGGTGACCTGCTGAGGAAGGTGATGAAGAATGGAGAAGGGGAAGGAGCGAGGAGATTCAGGGAAGGTAGGGCAGCAAGGGATCACAGGGCCCTGCTGGGGTTGTGATTGAGAGGAAAGAGGAAGCAGAGGTGACTGATTAAAGTAATTTGGCTCTTGAATGTGTCTGACATTTGGATGAGACAGTGTCTCTAGTCAGCATTCAAAGCAACAGCCACCCAGACTGGATTCCTTCACCAAAGGAAAAATAGCTTTCCCCTGATTTTTTATTTTTTTGCCTTTATAGGCAAAAAATCTGACTTGATTTGGGGGGGGTGGGGAGTGCTTTGAAATACTTTTAATTACCAAATAAATTAAGAAGCTTAAAGGCAGGCAAGAGTCTAGCCAGTTCCCTGAGCACCCCAACTGCTGAACCTCACTTAAGACAATAGCACCTTTTGTGCATCTCCCATTCAAAAAGGATGATTAAGTGAACTGTAATAATTATGTGAATAAAAGCAAAACAATCTCGACTTCAGGAGGAGAAAAACTCGCTCCAAGCACACATTTCAGCCTTTGTTCCAGTTATTTATTCCTTTTGTCTTTCAACATCCAGCAATCAAAGGAATTAAAAGGATTAAAAAGCACGCACACAACAAGTGATAGCTTAATACATCAAAGCAGGTGCGACAAGGAGTGGAATAGGAGCCAGGGAAAGTGACAGCTTCAAATTGGAGCTCGAAAGCCTGTGCGTGGAGCGGTCACAACACGACACGCAGATCCCCATAAAACACAACTGCAATTCAAAATGTAACCTGGCATAAAAGCAGAGCAAAATGCACTTGTCAATGTTACAGATGTTGTTGTGTCCTGTGACACTTCAGCAAAAGATCATCAAAGCACATCCCCTTCTGTGGTTAATCTCAGCACAAAGCTACTTGGCCATCAGCTTGGGCTGCGCCATTAGACATGCAGGAAGGTTTAGATGTGTCTGCCCACCCCTTCACCCCTTAGGTATTGTCAAATACTCTTTTCCTAAAACAAACAGGTTTTCGTAAGAGTGCATTTCTTCTTTTCCCAGCTGTGGTTAATGGCAGAGACCCTAACCTGCAGTGACAGAAGTGTCTCAGCACAAGGTTCCCAGACAGATTTAGCCTAATTAAAACGTCCACTGAAGTAACATTCAAAAGCTACGTGCAGCCTTATAAATATCCCATGCAGCTGTAAACTGAATATTTTCTCACACTTGCAGGAAATGTTCCTGGCTTGTCGCATGCTCCAAAACGATCTACAACTATCCCCCAAAGGGCTGTAAATGAGAATAAATTAATGGGGGCTTCTGACTACCCACACCACTACGTATGGAGGTAAAGGACATCTTCAGGGCAATGCCAATCCCATTTTGAATTGTATCATGTTCAGAGCCTGGCAAAAATCATGTTTGTTGGACACAACTAAAAACCTATTTGATTCAGGACAGTCATGGAGTTGCCTACAGCACAATCAGCACATCCTTGAGGATCAGAAAAGATCACCCGTAGCTGAAGCTGGCTTCCCCACTCCTACCTCTCTTAGACTGAAACATTGCAAAAGACTCTGCAGGCAGCTCCTCGATGGTTTCAGGGCAGAGTCAGTCTGCCTGGCTCAAGTCCCTTCCCTTGGGATACATCGATGATGTATTACACTGACATGATGTTGCTGCAACTGGCACTCCGAGTGGAATGCAATTCCCTTTCTACACAAAAAGCCCTGAAATTTGTACTAAGACCATACTTTTCATTTCAAACTGGAGCAAAGCAAAAAGAAAGTAGGCACTCGCTGCCTCACAGCAACGTACATGCTCAGATGCTTCACCAGAGCAGGTCCTCGGTGTAGAAAGGATCAATAAAGTTCATTGTTATGAACCACAATATAGAATTTCAATGTCTTGAGTTAAGCAGCTCCTGGTCACCTGGGACACAATGGCTGCTGATGTCGTTACAGGGGAACATCTTGTGGTTACTCATCAACATCAACACACTGCAATGCAGCGCACAACTCGGAGCATTTGGCCACTTACAGAGCGTGACTGGTTTTCTGCCAGTACATCTGGCAATTCTGCTCCCAGTGACTATCACCGGTGTGTAATACTGCAAGGCACCATCAATACTGGCCAGCTTTGTTACACAGGGAATGTAGAAGCGATATGTTTTGCAGACACATAATAAATCTATGCAAAATGAATATTGTATTTGTTGCCCAGAGACATGAAAATTTTGTCTTCCCTCCAATCGCTGTCTTGGAAACCCAAACTGATGGGGGTAAGAAGCAGCAGGGGAGGGCTCAGGATGCTCTGGCTGAATGACATGCTATTTAGCCTGTCATAATGGCCAGTAGCAGACAGCCAGGTTTTCAATTAACTCCCTGTTTGTGATGGAGTCAGATAGCTCTTCTATTAGAAGTATTTCAAAGGGCAAAGAAACAGCAACACTTGTCCCCTTAAAGTACCACAACTTCTCAACACGCTCAAAGAGGTTTACAACTTCAAATAAGCCCTGAGCCAAAATTGGATCTTGATTACAAACCTATTAGAAGGTTACAAAAAGCGTGAGCTGAACAGAAAGATAGAGTTGAAGGTACATCTCTAGCTTTCCGAGGAGAGACAAGAAAGGGAATTCATTTCTCCTTGGTGAGAGGGTCAATGTAATTTGCTGGTCTGCAGATGAGAGTTGTCTCTGCCAGCAGTGCAAGTGAAGCGCAGGGCTGTACATGGCTAAATGGGAAGCATTTGAAGGTCTTCTCAATAGGCATCTGCAAGGAAAGTTTGAGAATTACAGGTGGTACAATTTAGATCAGCGCCTGAGGGAGCTGAGCTGGTGTCGAGAAGTGGAGGTCTTTCTTCTAGCTAGGTTCTTCCAAGAGAGAGTTAAACGAGGAGTACCTCTGATATCTTTCATGCCCTGTGTGACATTAAATTATGTCCTTACAACTTCTGCTGTTAAAAGATGTCCTATCTACCACCATCAGCACTGCAGTTAAGTTGGAAACAGATAAAACTTCTCCGGTGGATCAGTGTCCTATATGCCTGCTGGCCTTAGGAAGCCCAGTTCTCACTCATAATTGCCCCTCACACAATCCTATCTCAGCCATGAAATCTTCTCCCCTATTTCTTTATCCACGGCACTTGTATAAGGCAAGAAAAAGCCTATGTTGTTGCTGTGTCAGTCCTGTACACGTGCCAACCAGCCATCTAGACTGATGCAGGACAGGTAATACTCATGGGCAATCCTCATTTAGCAGAAACATATAAATCTCGCTCCTTTGCCTATTCTGCTCAAAGGAACGTAATTTATTCTGTCCATAATGGCTGAAATTGGTCAGTGAATCTAGAGACCATTAAAGAAAGACTGAGAGACTGACAGACCAAAGGTGATGGAGCACATGATTATGAATTCTTAGCTTCTTAGGAAACTAGGCTAAAAATAGCAATAGACTGAGAATACACCAAACCATGAGGTGTCCTGAATTATGCCCTGAAGAGGTCTGTCTGCAGCATCACAGAAGCAAAGGCAGGTGGGGAAATCCTTCTGAAAAACTGCTCAGAAAAGAAGTTCATCAGGGAAAAGTCAGTGCTTGCTATTAGCTATCTATTCCCTGGCCTCAGGAAGAACATAATTGCATTTCAGCTTAACTGTGAGGAAAAGAGGGCGAGACACTCCTTGTCTCTGATAGAATAAGATGTTTTACCAGGGAGAATCACTGTCTCCCCCTACAGGGTGATACATATCAGAGGCTAATGAGTCTGCTAATGAGGATTATACAGCTGCCAATCTCCAGATCCAAAGAGATACACCTTGCACAGCAAAGTGAGCAGAGTTCAGTTCCCGAGGGAGAACCACCGCAAGGGAACAACGCAGGGGCACCCTGGGGTAACGTCAGATGTTGTCACACTGAGTGACTGAAGGGATCCTGTGCTGATAAATATTGTATTACTTCATGGCAAAACTGATTCCTTTCTTCCCTCTTGTTATAAGTCAACAGAAGGAACGTGTTCTTCCTTCCCCCCGGCAACACTCATTTGGATGCAAGTGGGAATTTCTTTTGGTGCTGTTCCTGGCTCTTCTCTTCGACAGACAGGAGAGTGCTTATTAGAGCAGATGCACAGAACATAGGAGAATGTCTGATCACATTGCTAGTGCTAGTCAGAGAAAATTCAAGTACATGCTTGTCCACCCTGCAGTGAAACGTTTGCCAGTCTTCCCAGGCTTTTCAAGAACAACTTAATCTCAAACAGTGCTCAGAGTAATACTGCAACGGGTACTGCCAGTCTCCCTTAACCTGAAGAATGACAGATTTAAGCACTGCCTCTCCCACCACAAACCCACCAGAACCCCTCAGATTAAATGCTGTTCAATGGAAGAGCATCCTTCATCAGGACCTAGGAGCAGACTAGGCAGCCCAGCCGCCCAGGAGTTGCAGCCTCCAGCTCAGGGTTTCCTGGTCCTTATCTTGCGTAACATGTGCTGTCCTACATCTCACAAGTGCTTAACAAAAAGAAGTCTCCACATTTTAAACCTGTTCCCGGACAGGTGCAGAGGGTCACCCCACTACTTAGCAGTCCTTCATGCCATCGGATCACAACACACTTGAGCAAAATCCAGACAAGAAGAAAAGCAGGCAGAGGAGGTGAGGCGGTCAGGAGAGGCTGTGGTCTCACCTCCTATCTGTGATGCTCTCTTGCTTCTGTGCCAGAGCAATGTGAAACTTCCTGCTGCCAGAGAAGGGAGATGGGGAGGGGGCAGGAAGAAAAGAGAACCTTGCGAGAAGTGTGTTGCTGTTACAGAAAAAACAGATACCAGATCAAAAAGGTCTGCTTAAAGACAGTACATATGCCAGCTCCAGGGGATTTCAAATATTTATGGTTTGCTACATATTTAATCTTTAAGAGTTCCAGGGATGCTGCGTGCAGAATACGATCTGAGCATATCCTACGTCTGACATGACTGTGGCTTCCAAACCTCTGCAGCATTAAAAAGGGGAATGCAGGCTCACACAAGGGTCTCTGAGGCTCACCTCGCTGCAGGCCTGAAGCAAAAATCTGAAATATGCCCTTACCTGCTGACTCTGGCCCTGTTTCTGCCCCTAGCTATTCCATCCCAGGCAACATGTACAGCACCTTCAAAAGTGCTCTTGCTGTGGGCAGAAAGGTGCAAAGGAGACACGGTGCGAGATGATTGCCTTAGGCCCGCCACCACTCCAGGCTGTGTTATCCCACCTCTGTCACAGATGACAAAAGAGAGTCCCCATTCTACTACACGGCCTAAATAGACTTCTTGCCTTCCAGATGATTAATAACCTGAAGCAGATTAATATTTAAGATCACACTGGGGAGTAATTTGCAAGGTACAACAGAGGTTTTAATTCTTTTGGTTGAGAAGCATAGACTGAAGTGGTTTAGCAGCAGCTTGGTGCATGTGCAGAACATCCCAGGCATAGACAGGACTAATGCATCTAACAGGTGCTGGTATTCATGATTATTTCAGCTCCTGCCACCTTCGATCAGAAGATATTTCAGGTATGCTTACTCATATGCCTCTTCTTCTCTTCCCATACTTTTAAAATAAAGCCAACACCCAAAGCTGAGGTAGTATTTCAAGGAACTCAAGTGGCTGCTGCACACTGGCTGATGTTTGCCTCTTAACTTTAGGGTGGAGCTGCATAAATTATTCAGGTTCTTATATTTTAACTGTCAGAGAAATTTAGGACACTTAACCCATTTTGTCAACTATCATGCGAGCTGAGGGAGTTTGGGAGAGAGAAAATACTTCTGGAGGGTAGGAATGTTCACACTCGCCAAGAAAATATAAGATGTGATATTCTCGGGCATAAAAATCATGCCTTGCTCCACTTTTCTTAGAAAGGCTTTACTTTGGCTCACTCTGAGAAGGCTGTAAAAGGTTGTCACAACAGCACTGCTACAGAGGTCACCATTTAAGTTGTTCCTCAGTGATTACACCCAGGTCTCAGGTGCTGGTGTGCTAACACGCTGGCAGACTTTCCCTGAAAGCCCTGGTACTAGACAGCATCTTGCCTGTGCTAGCACACTCTGAGACAGCATGAGCATCAATCATCTCCCCTTGTGCCATCCCATGCATATCACGGGATATAAACCTGTGAGTAATAGCAGAAGAGCAACACACTGAAAGACTGGCCTGTCCACTTTCCAAAAATGATGGGTCTGATCCATTTTGAGTGAGGTGAGTTATTCCATGGGGGCAATTTAAACATACAATACTTTTCTGTAGGGCATGTAGAGATTGATAATATTCCTCAGTTTTTGCCTGCCCACCATAATCTGGCACCACTAGACGGTGCAAGGACAGCTCATCTGAGCAGCAATTAAGGGATTAGAACTGGACTATGTCTAACTGTGCTTTCTTTCTCCATACAATGACCAGGTCATAATTAGGACAGGAATGATGGTGTTCAGCGATGTGGAGAGGCATTAAGCCGTTAAGCTTCTGAAGCCTGGCAGCATGTACCTGGTCACAGCGCCAAAGTTCAGCAGCTTTTAGGACTGGCAAAACCATGGCTTCCTGCCATGGCATGGCTGTGGAGGTACATTGCATTTCTGCAGAGCCAGGCTGTGCTGTGAAAAGCCAAGAAGCGGGCATGGCAGGAATCACAGCGTAGCCAGAGCAGCACAGCATCGGTGCTCATCAGCCTCTCCATCCCTACACAGGGAAACAGGTCACGGCCCAAACCCTGTCCTCACCTAGGAAAACCCTAACGCAAGGTGCTTCACTGTTAAACATGCAGATGTACGGTGGTTTCACTGGAATTCAAGCACATAGCCCAGCTTACGCATTGCTGCTGGAAATACTATGCCAATACAGCTCCTCCCTCATCAACTTATTTTTTAAGAACCCAGAAGTGTTGTGTTAGTGCTGTTTTTCTCCCATTTTCATTTGTTAATTCACCCGACCTTTTGAAAAAGAAAATTCTGTTGACTGGCTTTTGCAGTGTTGTCACTGTTCTGCAGTGTTAATTATTTATAACGATATAAAAATAAGACTAAGAACGTGCCAAAGCCCCATCTCTACTCCCATGCATGCTTTTTAATCTGGTTTTCATAGCAATGTGTGTTGGGAGAGTCTTACCGCCAACCCTTCCCTCCTTGTGAGTACTCAGTCAAGTAAAGCATTAGCCAGGCTTGGCCCCTCTAGCATTTGAATTAGGAAATTGTCACCAGCACAGAAACTCCCTGGATTGCTCATATAATGCCATGTAACCCTTCCAGCAAAAATCTGGATGTTTCAAATGTACAATTTTTAAATTATTTCTAAGAACGCAATGTGCTTGGTCCACACAGATTAAAAAAAAAAGGCAGCTTAGCAATTTCATTAAGACAATCTGTCAAGAAATAAATGGCAGTACACAAGACCTTGTAACTTACTGGCTACTCAGTGCCCTGAGGGAAATAGCTTTCCAGTCAATTTTTATAGTATGCGTGGGTGAGTGTAGATTTTTGTGAAGACATGCATACACGGGGAGTGAAAGGAGTGTAAAAATAAGTTTGGCCATATGCATCACAGAAAGGGTATCCTAAATACTTATAAAACAACCGTCTATTGATCAGACATCAGTGTTTTTCCTTTTTAATTCAGCAGGATGGCAGTTGTAGCTTCGAACGCGCTACAAACACACGGTATGACTTCAGAACAAGCTTTACTTCATCTGCGCGTCTCTTGAAAAAGGTAACTCTGCTTTCTGATGACTGGTTACTTTTAAAAGATGCTAAAGATTTTATGGAGCATTAAAACATTTTTCTTTTTTGTCTACTTTGTTTCAAGCACTAGTAAAATGTGGTATCAAAGGATAGAAAATGCACATTTTTCTGTTAAGGAGAGTACCCTGAGATTTCAGCCATAACTTCAACCATCCTAAAATACAGACTATGAAAGATTATTCATCTGTCTTCTTATCCATCTACAGTAATATGGGTATCACCTGCTTCTATGATAAAAGCCCCCTGGGAGGCTATGCTGTCCTTATCAGATGTGGCAGCAGGTGAAATATCAGACGAGCAAGGCAGTAAATAATAAATGAGCCTATGTTTTTTAATCTGATGTCAGAAAAATGGTAACTGTTAATCTGGATAATAGAGACTCCATGTCCTAAAATTCCTTACCTGTGAACTTCAGGCAACCTCTCTCTGATATGCTTCAACCTTGACTTTTACCTGGAGTTAAACTTCTGAAGGCATCAGCATTTATCAAGGGCTTTTTCAGAGGAAACACAGCCCCATAATAAAGAGGTTCGTTTGCTTTGGGTTGATAATCAGTATTCCTTGACTGCATTTTCCATCTCGGGACTCAGATCCTGTGCTTTGACAGAGATCTGGAAACACTACGGGTTCTTCTGTCAGTTTTCCCCAGAACATCACCTTCTGTAACGGTCTCACTCCCTTCAGAGAGCTGAAGCAGCTGCAGCCTCTTTCTCCTAAACGAGCCTTTTCCCCATTTTTGATTTAGCTGGAAGACTGACAATTGAAAGCAAGGTACTATAAGATGTTAAAAGATTCCTTCCTAAAAGTTTCTGGAGGGAAAAAGCTAGGGAGCTACGGGTACAATAAATGAATGGAAATGCAGTTCAAACTATGCTGCAGTTGATTCCATTGAAAGGTTGTTACAACATGATCACTGTTGTGATTCAAGTGATGTAGTGAGAAAAGCACAGCCTCAGACAACTACCCAAACCAAAAACCCTAGGCAGCAGCAATTGTCTTAGCCCCTGGCCTGAGGACCTCTGCTGAGAAATCAAAGACTGAAATCTAACACTGACCTTTCTCCTCCTCATCCTCACAGCAGGGACCAAACCAGAAAGCAGAACAGTAGCCTGTGTACAGATTCCATGTGGTGGGTGTGCTCAAAGTAGAGTCTGCAGCTCTTGTTGCATGCATGTCCCTGCCAGCAGCTCAGTTTTCCCTTGACATGACCCAAACCTTCTTGACAATGAGAGGTGAGGAGTCGAACTCAGTCATTGCAATATACTGTGCTGAAGAAGCAAAACCAGGCCCAGGAACACAAAGTCAAACATTAGACACCGGAGAACCCCATTTTGTCAATTCCTTAAACAATCACATGAGTGTTTATATTATAGGTAGATTTTGCTACATGTGGCATCAAAATATAGCAAGTGCTTTATTTACAACTGCCATGGGGAAATATAGTCTGATGTAATTGTTAAGAAATCTGTTCACATTCCAGGCAGCAAGCTACCATTTACAGGATGAAATTGTTTGCTGTTTAAACACTGCCAGTCAAGGACATTAATTGCTGTGGGTTAAATTAAACTAGATGGCACAGCAGTAAGATTTGAAGCCTGGGAGAGGGGTGGGGAGGAAGGAGGAGGAGAGGAACAATCTTCTCTTATAAATAATAGGATCCAAAAAGGAATCTTTATAGGGACAGATTAATCTGCGAAGAGCCGAGTTCAAATCTAGTTCATGTCCTATGGGTACACCAAGCTGCCTCTACCCCAAAAGCAAGAGTTCAAGCTTCTATCGGGGTATTTATTTCAAATACCTGATCAGTATCCAGTGCCGTATCAGAGGCTGGCTGCCTTCCAAGGTGGGACAAGACCCACTGTATAACAGGGAAAGATGCTGTCTTGTCATTTTTAGATGAAGCTGTAGTAACAGTCAATGGCAGCAAGCAGGCAGAGGGGCAAGTCCTCATGGCAACCTTTTGTTTCAGCTCCTTCCAAATCTCTTACACACATAAACAAAGACATACAGAGCAATAAATTCAGTTTACATTGCGGGGGGAGAGGTAATTTTGGTCCACTGTCTTGCACTGGTATTCACTCCAGGTGCCTTGCTATAAGCTCCCTTTCACAGCTCAGGGGAAGGCATGTTATTTATTCCTTTACAAATGTAAGCCAATTGTAAATAAATAAATAGCAGCTCTGGGCATTTTTTTTTTTGAGTCATCTTTAAAAACACTAATCAAAATGTAGTGACAGGCTGGCTGCCAGCTTCACTATCCAGACTGCTGATAACCAGCTATGCTTTCCAGCCACAAAATTAACATCACACCTGCAAACACAACTACCCTCCTGTCATTCACCCTGCCCCAACCCTTTGGAAAAAGGTGAAACTGAAAATCCCTCAACTGCCAAAACAAGAGCTTTGCAGCATGTTTTAAAGGTCAAAAAGTTGTAGCACAGTTTGGATCAAGCGTGGAATGAATTTTTAGCACGAGACCAGCATAAAATATCTGCTATTTCTGCAGTCTGCACCAGTCCCATCTTCTCTGGCAGTGGTTTTAGAAGACCTTACCATCAAAAACCTGTGTTTGATCTGGTGTACACACCTGTACTAGGTACATCAAAGTAACCCTGCCCTTCCTTGGATGACTTTTTTGGTTCACTCCATGTGAACAAGGATTTCTCCTTCCAGCCAGGAAGAAGGTGGGCTGTGCCCATGAGAAGAACAAGTCTTTGTCTTCTCATCCTCAGCAGAAGGGAGAGGACACTACTACTATTTGTTTGTAATAATTGTAGGAGACACAACCTGCCAGAGCAGGGCACCGGGACTCCAACACTCAGGACATCCACTGGCATCTCATCCAGTTCTGCCTCTGTTAGGAAGATTGAAGGGAGTAGTTTAAACACAAACACAGATAGAATTTGACCATCAGAATTAAATTAATTTCTCACAGCTCAAAGTCTTTTGCTTTAAAAAAATACCTTGCAGCATCCCAAATTAATTGCATGTCTAGTCAAATGAAGACCATAATTAGCAAATCAGGACTGATTCTTCTGTCTGTGCAATCAGTTTTACCCTGGGGTAATGCTGTTGACTGTAGATGATCTGGCACGCACAAGTGAAGGCCTGGGGTTTTAATTCCTTTTTCCAAAAGTGTAATGCAGACAGCAGCGATAACACCAACAATTCTTGCATCTCCCTCCCTTAGGGTCAAATCAGAGCGCTCCATCAAAAATCTGGAACTACCGGCCTTTAGCTGTCAGAAGAATCGAGTAATTTTCTGACAATACTGTATGTAAATCAGTATTTAAATTGTATGTTAAACAAAATGCTGTGATTATTAGGAGCAGACTTCTTGAAGTTGAACCACCAGGTAGCTGATAGCTATCCTATTACAAACTCCAGAAGCCTCAGTAGAGATGTACTTAATAATTGTTTGGCATTAATTTGTCATGCAATAATTATCCTATTAAATCTAAATTAAACCCTCCACTCAGACACTTCATCTAAAGTGTGAACATAACAATTAAGAGAGAAGGGGAAAAGGGGGATGATTTCTGCATCGTTTTCAGCGTAAGATTTTTTGCTTTTGTGACTAGCAGCAACAGCAGCAAAAGGGATTTAAGGGATCACATTCAAGAGAGAAAGAACTCTGAAACTGAAACGCATCGAAAACAAAACCCCATCTTCCTAAGTTAAATATGGTGCACAGCTTAGGACAGTATCTGGCTACAGTATAGCTTCAATGCATTTATTTCTTTACCATAAAGAAGTAGTGCATTGTACTTCCTTTCTAAGGAACAAAAATGAATTAAGAAAAATAAATAAATGTAGACAATGGAGGAAGGCTGAGACTGCTCTTATCCATCCAGTCAAATAAAAGCTCCAAAAGCCAGAATGATTTTTTTTTTTTTCCTGCAAGCTCCTCCTGTTGTCAACAGGCAGAGCTCAGGCTCTCCAGAGAGACATTCATCCCACCCACTTCAGAGCTTAGATCTGACAGTTAAAATGAGAGAAGAACGAATCCCATCCGAAAGCCAGACAGGAAGCCTGGACAGAGAAACACTTAAATCCAGTCCTCACATCCTAAACTGAGATTTGAGGCACTGAGTTGTTCTTCCACGTAGGATAATAGAGCTTGAAGTGCTTAAAATGTCATTATGTAGCATTGCTGAGCTGAGGACAGTCTGAGATAGTTTTCTGGCCTTTTCCTGACCAATTTAATTTGGGGATCAAGAAGAATGGCTTTTTAAAACCAAGACAAGATCTCTTTCCAATGGCTTACAATTGCTGACTGAATTTCCACACAGGCTGCAGAACAGCATGGTACATGACAGCTACAGCAGGTTTTCTTCATCTATCCAAACCATTCTTGTCAGTGTTTAGTTGCCTCTTTAAAACTGCAATCCCCTTCAATAGAAGAGCATCCTCTTTAGGTAAAAGCCTTGTTTAGCACTTTTTTTTTCCTTTGCATAGGTTTTAGGTTTGGGTTTTTTTATCATATTTTCCTTAGAGACAGCAGTACTTCATATCTTCTAGAACCTCCAAAATACCAGTTGTCATATTGGGTTTAAGACATACGATATTCTCTCTCCCTTCCCAGGCTGCCTAAGCCGAGCGTGTGTGTCTGTGCCATTCTCCTAGGAGATAATTACCTCTTCACCTTTCCCTTCCTCTGCTAACACTCTTTACTCTGCCAACTGCATTTTCCCACAGAGATCATATTACTCATCTCTCTAACAAAACTCTGATGATTTCTCAAATTATACTTAGCTCTCCAGTCTGACACTTGTGTCTCTGTTCTTCAGCTGTATCAGTTTGTCTAATAAATGTCTTACCTAGGTCCTTAGACTATTACAGCTACAAACAACACAGTCGTCTTCAACCAAAACATTTTCCTCTAAATCACCCCAAAATGTGACAGGAAGGTTCATTGTAGATTAAACTATTCACCGACTCTGTTTTGCTCCCACGAGCCTGTTTCCAACCACCCAAGTCAGCTTGCATTTAAAAGGTTGGTTTAAAAACTGCAGAAAGTAGATGATATCGAAGTACATCAAAAATGAAGAGCAACACACTTTAATAGCAGGAACAAGAACAGTAAGGAATCGGCTCTCTGAAAAGTTTATTTGTAAAATCTAAACATGGAGTAAACTGGAAAGGAAACTCGTTTATTCAGAGATGCCTGCCAATAACAGGCAGAGAAAGTCAGCAGAAACAAAGTCTGTTCAGGTAATCATAAGTGAACGTAATTCAAACCAGATGAAATCAGAGTCTCTCTTTATCGTGACTACCACTCGCACATTCAGCAAAGTTTCCTTTTAAGTGAATTTAGTGCTGATGAAAGTGTGAGATGGACAGCCCAGAAGGCTCATTTCAACCCATGAGGAGGTATCTCCAGGCCAGAGCTGCATCCACTCTTTATTGTGGCCAGCCTTGGAGAGAGAGAATCTCCTGCAGACATCTCCATGCTCACTATGTATATCACTCAGTTCCTTGCAAGCCATGGACAAGCTAAAAGCAGGTCAGTGCAATGCCTCCTGCAAAATTGTGAGAAGGGAAAACCCTGGAATCTACAAAATATTCTGCACGAGAGACAGGGTATTTGTGTCTAGTCGCTGTCAGGAAAGGATTGGTCTGTGCTCCAAAACATTGGTTCACGTAGGACTGCAAGGCAGCATTACCTCATTCCCATGACAAGAGGTCTTGGATCCATCATAACTATCCATAAAACATTTCCTCATTTGGCCATAGACAAGGAAAAGTTACATATGAAACTGCAAAAGGGACCTCAATTTTTTCTCCAAGGCAATTTTAGAAATGAAGCAAAAGATGCTTATAGGAGGGTTGACAATGCAGTTCCCTGAAATATCTATCATGGAGATCATCACCGTTTAAGGACTGGAGATTCATTACCACTGTTGCCTTTGTGGAGTTAGTGCCATTAATACCCTTACTTGAGCAAAACCACAGGATGTGTTGCTAATGGCTTCCAGGTTGCCTTTCGGATGATGTGAAACCTATTTGATAATTATTCTCTAAATTCGTGCTGTTTCCATTGCAATCACTCCCCTCCCTAAATGATTTCACATCGCTGTTTCTTTGTAACAATTTTTCTGTCTCATTTCCCATTATCACCACTGGAATCACATTGATAACATTTATTTAATCTTTTTCCACAGCTCTCCTGTACGTTTATTGTCACCATCTGCACATACGTTGCATTGATCATATGAGACTTCCTAACTGCGTTAGCGTGTGTGGACTTATGAATATATTGAGTGTTTACAGAAGCCTTTTTAAAATTTGTTACTGGCTGGCTGTGTCCCTGCTGGAGTCCTCCTGGGAGACCCAAGGAAGAACAATTGTTTTATCCTTCCTAACAACACTAACACTGCTGCCTACCCCTGTTCTTTCACAGGGCCCTGGAGATCTTTTATAGCATCCTACACTGGCACTGCTGTGCTGTTAAACCCTCACGAATGCAACAATGAATTAATAACGCCACTACAGACCATAAACAATTGCAAACAGAAGCAGAAGCAGTTCTCCTGCAACACCACCATCTTCTGCTGCTCAGGCAGTGGATAAAACAATATTGGTTCGTCTTGCTCAGGCTGCTCAGAAGATATGTACATGCTGATTTTCTTCCCTGCCTTTTTTTTTCTTTCTGTTTTTTTTTGGGGGTTGTTTTGGTTTTTTTGGGGTTTTTTTTGTGTGTATGTTTTTTTTGTTTGGTTTTTTTTTTGTTTGGAGGTTTGGTTGGGTTTTTTTAGTTGGTGTTTTTGTTTTTATTTTGGTGGGAAGCAGACTAGGACTCAAAGCCAAATCTAAAATATCCTGGGGCTTTTCACTGCCTTATAAACAGTTAGTTACAGTCATCGATACATTGTTGGCATGTAATAAACCTTTAATGGCCAGATTGCTTGTAAAAATACGTATCTATTATTGATGTATGTAACAGTTGTGCCTCAAGGACCTCTTTGAGATGAGTTCCCCTTAATTTTAAGACTTAATGTCTGCTTAATGCGAACAGGCCTAACTTGGAAAAACTTTGCAGTCTAAATATATAATCTAGAGAAACTCAATGATTTGACAGAGGTCATGGTGGAAGCGTGGGGCATACATAGGAATTAGAGTACACCTTCTGTGGTAATTAAATGCTCTACTTATAATTCATCCACTGCTTATATTGGCGGGAGATTGAAAGAGCGAATGAGATGGGAATGTACTGCTCAGCCAGAGATGGCAAAATTCTTGCTAGGACTTGCTAGAAAGCTTAAGTAACAATGCAAGAAAATAATTACTGCTACTCTCTGCTGGTGATCTTCTCCCCTTCCAGAGTTTCACCTCCAGAAAAGCAAATTCATGAGCTTCACCTTTAACCCAAAGCAAACCACGTTTTTTTTTCCATCATACCTGCTCTAAGCACCGTATACCACAGGAGCAATACCACGGGCTCCCACGGCCAAGCTTGCTTTCTTCTCCAGCTTTGAGACTGGACAATGCCTACAAAAGACCCCATTGTCACCACACCCCTGCAAGCAACAAGCAGGCCCTGGGATTCCCCTCATTTCTGTCCAGGGCAATGACCCTGTGCAGCCCCACCTGCTTCCAGTTCTGAGCAAACCTGACAGGCAACAGCTGTTGAGCCAAGCATAGCTAACTTAATTTAGTTAGAGGAATTTGGTCTTTCAGGGCAACTTCTTGACCTGCTGAGCCTGAAACAGCTAGGAATTCTCTGAGTCAACTTGTTAAATGCTTACATATATACACAGGCACAGAGGAAGCTCCTTGGTAGGCTGACCTTAGGCACTAAAATGAGCCACAAAATATTTAGAGAAACTGTTAATACTGTGGTTACTGTAAATACACACTGTACAAATTGACAAAATGTGACCTAAAGAGCTCATGTTCTAGATAAGTCCTTGTAAAAAGTAAGCAGAAATTTTAAATGAGCGTAACATGCCCAGAGGCTTATGGATCATGCATAATGGCTTAAATCATGTTAAAGTGGTGTTGATACCCGCATATCACTTCTGATTGCTCCAATTTAAGCATTACACAGAGCAGTCTCACATGTGGAAGACACATGCACAGCCATTCTGCTCATGCCAGGGGCAGGGGTGGAGGACACAGAGTAAATTACTGTAGCACGCTCAGGATTCAAATACATTGAGATCCTGTAACTTCCAGGCTGTGTAGTAACAACTGTATAGTAATAGGTAGGTGAATTACTTAGTGTTTCTGAATTTGCATCTGTATGGGGTTTTTCTATGTGAAGGCTTAGTTTAAAATTCCTGAGACTCTAATAAGCCTATGAGATGCTTCCTCCAGGCACCACCATCTCCTAGAGCGACTAGCAGAAATGTTCAAGCAAAAATCGCTGGGTTAGAAGGAGCTACTAAGAGAGTCACCTCATGAAGTCATCTTTCGTCACATTTAAGAGCTAGTACGACAGGCAGAGCTCATGAAACTGGCATTTAGGAGTAATAGAGATTGTGAGTATAGAAAATACAACGTGGAGGACAGGGCAAAGTATGTTGCTAAGCTTGTATTTCAAGCACTCCTACTCAGGACACCAAATAGGGGTTGTTACTGAGTGGCTGTGAGCCACTCAAATCAACAGCAGCTCCCATCATGTCCTTGGTTTTTTTTGGGCAATGAAGGTGTGACAGAGCCAGCATAATTACTTGCTCATATAACTTGGATGCTCAGGGGATCCCACCCCTCTGACAGTTTGAGGTTTATTCATGTTGAGGTCCCTTTCCTGTAGTTAGCCCAGAGCAAACTTTTTCTCTTAAATAATCTGGCAGTTCCTTCCGATTTTCTGATTGCTAAGACTCTTTCCCACATAGCAGAACCCATAATACTGTGGTTTGAGGAATGTCACTTTCCAGCAGGAGGAGCACAAAGAGGCATTGGCAATTCGCAGTGGCCAAGAAAATAAAAAAAAGAAAAACAATGAAAAAAAAAAAAATCACAGCTCTAACAGATATCTGCATGACAAGTTTCAATTCAACGCCTCTGAGAAACTCTTTGCTAATAATGCCTGAATTTAGACATTTCTGTACACTAAAATACAAGAAGCTGGGAAGTGTGATTGTTACTCAGGTGCGTAGGGCTGTGCAAGACCTGTATTTGACATGAAGTAATCTCTGCAGGAGGAGCCTGCTTCAAAGACAATGTTCCCAGTGTGTAGTTGTCATTCTCACACTGTTTCTTAGTGATTTCACTTGCTTGGCTGCGAGTGCAACACTAACTGCATTTTTCCATCCTCCACTCTGTGATGGAGAAGGCTCAAGGAAAAGTGTCGGTTATTTCTGTTTATTTCCCTTGAATACCCCATGGAGACTTCAAGACTATTTAACTGCAGTTCTGAACCAACAGCTGATAAAGTTCCCATTACAGATCTTTAATGATTTGGCATAGTTGAAGGAAGAGAATTTACCTTCCCTTCACTCAGTGTTCACTGTTTCCAATTATAGAACTGTTCCCTTGCCCCAGATCCTCCTCTCTTTCATTTCCCCTATAAACTTGAGGGTCAACTCTAGGTCAGACATAGATGGAGACAATGCAAACAGATGTGACCCTGCCAACATGGGTTTAGCGGATGGTTTCTGGATAAATTGGATTAAAACACTTTGTCACCTCCAGAGCATATCTGTCCTCACTGTCAGACCCTCTCTTTGTGCGGTCGCTTCCCCGATTCTCCAGCTTCACACACTGTGCACAGGCCATGCTCTCTTTTGTCTATCCAATTAAACCAAAAGCCAGTAATAGGTACTGGAGCTCTGGAGAAAATAAGGTTTTGTTCCTGTTTCAGAAGATGTTTAAGCAATAGATAATATATAATTTTCTCAGCACTTTCACCTGTAAGTGTTTTAAGAAACCATAGGGAGACAGTGCCAGCAACATTCATTTTTCTAGCCCCTATTAGCCTCTGCTGCAAAAATCTTCCAAGTTAAACTTTCCATGGCCCTCAGCAGTCATCATCCATCCCCTGCAAGAAGACCCTGTAATTTCTGCTGTGTTTTTACTCTCCTCTTCTGCCAACGGACAGATTGCAGTGCATTAACACCTCAGGCCTGTGCGTTTAAAAATATGTCAGTAGGGCTCGAGTGATGACAACTGAAGATGAAAAGCAGCAATTCTGCAGAAGTTCACGAGAAAGCAGTGAGGTACCCCAAACAAAATAAGAAAATAGCAAGCAAGTTTAAACTGCTCTCCAGCTCCAAACAATTTTGTGGATTCAAAAGGTCAAAATTTGCCTGTCTTCTCCTATCCCTGAAAGTGTCATCAAATGTCAGCTAGTTATTCTTGACATAGGCACATGTTAAAGAGGTGGCAAATTCACTATTACTTGACTGGGTTATTCCTAAAGACAGTTTATCTTAGTATTAGGTATAAACTTAAGTAATTAACATATTACTTAAGTCATGTGTTTCTGTGAGTGATCAAAGAGAAATGAGAAACTGTATGGATTTGGGCACAACTCAGTAAGAGTAAAGATGACAGCATATGCTTAGAAGACATTTATGTAATTGTAGAAAATACACTTTTGTTAAGTTCCCTGTATTACATTTTAGTAGAAACCAGATATAGAGAAAATCCATAGGAAAGTCTTGTTCTTCCACTGTTTCTGCTCATTCCCCTGAGGTTGCTAATCAGCATTTTAGACAAAAGTTTGGGGAAGCTTTCAACTCAGACTTCAAACTTTTATCTGAAGCAAACCAGACTTCCAAATCGTATTCTGGTTTTGTAAGAAAATCATTAATAATATCAGCAAAATATTTTATTAACATGAAGGCAGAATCATACTGGTCAGATCAGCAGTTATATCAGAGATGAATTTGGTACATTATTCAATTAATCTTTCAATGAACTCCTGTGGTTGAGGTAACATATTATCTCCACTTCTGATATTCTTATTACAGACACTCGTTCCAAGAACGTGAACCATTTATTGTCAGGGGTCCTGATCCTCTATAGGATGTGCTGGCAGAGACCCCAATGCCCACACCAAATTCCTCTACCCTGAATGAAACTTATCATCCTTCCTTAGAACCATTGTTACAAAACCCCATTAACTCTTCTTGTGTCCACCCAGTTGGAAAAAACACTTGCAATATTCAACTTGAGCTGGCAATAAACATTCTGCATTTACTGTAATTGCAGGATATTTAATTGACCACTCTACTTTTGGTAACATCCCCTTATCCACACATAAAAGGAAAAGGAAAACAAGCAATACTAAGTGTCAGAAGAGAAGTACTCTCAGTAATCAAACAGAACAGGTTCACAGTCAGCATTTTTAACTTCCCTGCGCACCAGTCAATGCAGCTGACTAATTTTTAGGTAGCGGTAGTAATTTTTTTTTCCTCTTTAAAGAACTGGTGAAACAGTTCTCCTTTTTGACATTTGATCCATCTGCATTCATGTTTATTTTGCATTAAGACTGTGCTTTGACTCACATTGTGGAGTGATTTCAGCTGGACTTCTTCTGGGTGTGTTAACTAGATTCCTTTTGAGTGACACTTAACTTGAAAATGTGCTCCAGAAGCATTTAAATGCTTTGACCACTAATGAGTATTCCATCTGTGAAGCCAGACAAGAGCTACCAAAGGGAAACCCCTTGAAATATATACAGGGCTGACACAGAATCCTCAGCAACAACTGTTTTGTTGTACGGTTCGTAGCATTTGCTAATGCAGAACAATCCACTGCCTTACACCCTTGACCCGCAGCTAACTCCAGTGAAAGCAGTATTGCACAAACCAGTCAAGCTGATTGCATAACTGTTACAGAGTTATTAGTAAAGACACCTGCCAATCACAAGCCAGACCAATAATCAAGCTCTTCCAAAACTGGTCTCCAAACAGCTATTTGATAGCCCAGAAACCTTAGCTGCAAACACAAAAATTCAGTAAGAAATAATTCTGCTTGCTAGTTAAACTGCAAAAAGCAAATAATAATAGCAAGTAATGTGGGAATGTCATATATTTTATTCATTAGCATTGCCAACATGGAAAATGTTGCTTTCCCAATGATGAATCTTACTCATTATACTTTGAATACAGGAGAACCTATTCATAACGTTGTGTCAAACACACAAGTACATACTATATATTTAAAGGAACATTGAAAACGGCCAATTTTGAAATATTTTTTAAAAGAAGGCTTTTATATTGTCACATATATTGTATACAGATGTTCAATAGATTTTTCTGAAGTATATAGTATATAAAACATATACAACACCTTCCCCTCCTTTTCTATGCTCCACCTTCTTTATGGGATATACTAGCTAGATTAATATTCTTAGTAAAACATCCAAGGGCAACAGATTAATGGTGTGATCCCTGGAGTTTACTGCGCTCAAGACTGGCCGATGCTCCCTAACATTTGGAGGCCTATCAGGTATTGCAGCTGGTAGCAAATAGCCTCAGATAGAGCTATAATTTTTTAAATTATAATTCTTGCTGGAAACTGGTCCTCTTAGCAGAAGAAAAAACAAAATAATGAGCCTGTCTTAAACCCCTGAGAGGACCTGTTAATTTACGTTTGCTTACGGTTTAGCTTTCATGGGTCCCAAAATTTGCACAGGGCCTCAAGGTTTGCTCTGTTCTGTGATTAAGTGAAGCACAAAGCCAGAAATGCTGTTCCACAGCTCCTGCTTACAAACAATAGATCACTCCGTGGTGTACAAGAACAAATACGTTTTCCTCCTGTCATTTACTAACTCAGACAAATGCTTCCTTATTTACCGCCATGCTACAGACCACGGAGAGATCAGGTTCTGCAGTGGACAGGTCACCTGGTTGGAAATGGGATGCCTGATCTCATTCCCAGCTTTGGCTCTAAAGCTTCAGGTGAATATTGAGTCAAAGTCTTCATTCTTTCCACTGTGGATTCTCTTCCCCCTTGCATTAATGAGGACTAGTCTTTTTCACAGTGGATTCCCCCATTGGCTACTTCAAATCAACTATTTCACCAAATGAACATATTTCATATCCCCTGGAGGAAGTGACAGTTTGATTTAGAATGTAAATATTTATATGCTTTGACTTCTACGTTTTTCCCCCCTCCCTATACATACACACACTTGTATGTATATATAAATGGATATACTCCAAGAAGAGAGGTGAATCTAAGTTTTTACCTGTGAAACAGCCAGAGGGAAGAGAAGAATGAGGTATACACAAATAATGTCTTAAGCAACTTACTCTTGTTATGATTTTCTTTGTAGATAAACAACAGAAAGGCTTCACCAAACAAGAAACTTGTCCAACAAACCACACAGTGATACGCATCTCATTGTCCTAGCCAGTGATCCTGCATCCTAGACTTGCTTTGCTAGTGCGATAGTGGCCAAGGTGGCTCCGTGTACCATCTACCCTTTGGATTTGATGCCAAACCTATTAACAACTCAGAGGGCTTTCACATTGGTGATGTAAATAACAGATGCCCACATATGAACATGAAAATTCCAAAATAATCTGGCTGAAGCATCAGTTTACTAGCCTTTTACACCACCACATGAAACCACCAGCTGTAAGACATGAATAAAAAATTTGCTCTGAATGCTACAACTGTAAAGCCACAGAGGAACAACTCTCACAACATGAGTAAGTGTGAAAAACAAAAGAAAAGAAAACCACATTAAAGAAACAGCCAACAGTAAACTAAGAAAAAAACAAACCTTTTCCCTTGCTTTTGTAGGAAATAATGCCAGTTGGAATAAAGATCAAGTTCCTCGTTTACTCTTGCCATGGTGGTTTGTTTTGTTTTTTCTATTTTTCAAATGAACAAGAAAATCAAAACACGGAAGATGACACACTTTCTTGCGGAATGTAACTGCTTCCCATGGAGGCAAGCCATGCCACCACATTAATGTATTTCCATTTCACAGTTGCCTCTTCAGATAGCAACAACCTTTGCCTTGGTATATATCAGAATCCAAGCAGAAAAAAAACATAAAACTTCTTTACTAGAAACAAGCACTTCCATAAGCAATCAAACAAACAAGGGAGGTTTTGGTTGAAGGAAAACAAAGCAAACCTGGAAGTGACAGCTGGAAATCGGTTTTCTAGCATTTACAAACATTGGTAAGATGCTGAAATATAGGATTTGTTTTGGCTTATACAAGTAAGCCTATATTTTTAAAGACTAAAGCAGATTTCTCAGAGAATAAAAAAAATAAAATCCTACTTTAAGAGGCACATGTTTAACATCAGGCATGGCCCTTCCGAAGCAGAGATTACATGAGAAACGGAGACCTCTATTTCTTCCACAGTCATATTAAATTTCTTCAAGCTATGACTATTAAAATGAAGGCTGAGCCATCAAAGTGTCATTGGGCTGAGTAAGGAGAATGAGCTGCAGCCAAAGTAAAACTACTCATTATGAACAAAAAACAAGGGCATTTATTTTAAGCAGAAAATTAACATATTTCATACTAACCCTGTAACAAAATCTGACTGCAGTAGGATTTCTAACTTGTCTGTTTCAGTAACCACTGAGAAAAGATCTTTAGGTTTGATCCCTACCTTATAAAATTTTTCAGTGAAGGGACAATGGGCTGGATTATAATCTGGTTTATGGATGTGTAAAACTCACCTAGCTTCACTATAACCTCACTGCTATAAATATCTACAGTTCATTATAAACATTTTAGAATTGTAGTGGGATTAAGCTTCGTAGAGTACAAAATATTTTAAATATTGAAAATGTAGGCTTTTTAAAATTTGCAAACAGGGCTTCAATCTGTCACTGTGAACATTTCCTGGTGTAGTTCAAATCCAATTCCTTCAGTCAAGACTCAGGAGAACCAAAGAGCATCGCTTAGCCCTTTGTTTCTTCTATGGGAGTTGGAAAGGACTTAAGAGAGAAATCTCAAAGTAGCATTTAATGGGATCACAGGCAAAGGGGGCTGGGTCAGTTCCAGCTAGGTCCTAGCAGGAACCTGGGAGAAGACCTATTTGGGAGAAGGGAAGGCAATACTTTGCTGGTATCAATTCACTGAGAGTCTTGTCATCCCTGGGTCTTTCATTTCATGCATATTTCAAATTACACATTTTTACTTGGTAATTATTTAATAAGATAGGGATGGAGTAAGCAAATAATGGCTCCAGAAGGGACATTTAATTTCCAAAACTGTCCTGAGAGATGCTTCATTGAGGGGAGCCCTAGCAATTACTTGCAAATTCAGTGTCAGACACATCTCACTAACTCAAGAGTCAGGAAGACAATGTACATTAGCACTAGGAAGGCTGTAGTAGTGATAATCAGATAATGAATACCACAGTGGTGAATCTACAGGCAGAAATTACACAGCTGCTTGCCTGAGATTCAACATGCAAATTATTTTGCAGATTTACTCAATGAAATCTCGATCCTTTTTAATGCTTTGCCTTGGTCTTGTTGGCATGATTCCTCATTTACCTCATAATCTTACGCAGATATTTGAGTTTGCCTTCATGACGAAGATTTTGGCTCAGAGGTGTTGAATGCAACGTACTTTCAAGTAGCAGGGAATTTAAGGACAAAGAGCAGAGAAGCAGAGGTTCAGCCAGCAATGGTGTTACACCAGTGCTATTGGATCAGTCTTCACGAGTGTACTTTTAAACAGCTGCATCTGGCTACATATTAATACTGTTTATACCAGGCCCTCTTGGGAGACTCGTATGCTTAATAGAACTTCCAAGGTTAGTTAAAACAAAAGTCACAGACTGAGAAGCAAAATAACGTGCTAACATTTGTGGATTAGGTTAGTCTCCTGGTTGACAATGTCACGAAAGCAAAGGAGCATAGTAAAACTGCACTAATCCAGGTTTTGTGGTAAACAACACTGAAGACTCAATGACGTGAACTGAAAATGGAGACAGTCAAACTTTGGAAAAGAACTGCTGTCCTCCTAGTTTCTTCCACGAAGGAAGTCCTTTGATTGCCTCTACACCAAGGGATAACACGGAGCATAAGATGAACCTGGCTGCTCACCTTCCATGAGACTTTTCTTATTACTGCAGAGAAGCAAAATCACTGACGGATCCACGCAGGAGTCCCTAATGACTGAGAGACTTTCTACAGTATTAAGACTTCTCCATAAACACTGAAATGGGCTGTACCACACTAATTATGCTGAGTAGTACTGTACTCCTAGAATACTCTGGCTGAAATTATTGGTGGCATGACTCAAAGTGGCAAGACCCGCCTCTTATCTGTGCTCACTTAAATTGAGCACTTTATATGTGTATCTCTAATACAGCTGGGTAGTATATTCAGCAACAGTGATAGAGAATCCTCAAGTAGAAACACGCACACCAAGTGATATTTTTCATGTAAAGGTTAGCGCTGATTCAAATTGCTTTTATCCTTCCCTCCTGCTGGGTAGGAAAATGTTCTTCAGATTTACAGTTCGAGAATGTTCATTTTCAGGATCTCACTAATTTGCTCCAAAGATTTCCTCAATCTCTTCCTCCAGAGTTGCAAGAACAAATTATAGATACGACTATTTGCAACATTAAATGTCTTTGATTTCAAAATCCTAACAATCTTGATCCTAAATCTTATCACAAATAAGCAAACCACAACTACCATTTTTCCTGACAGATGTTGTCATGACTTCCTACCAATGGCAAGTTATGAGTCCTCCAATCACTTGCTAATAGATGGAACGATTTCCTTTTACTGAAAACTATTTTGGTATTATATTCTGTTCATCCCTCAACTGTGATGGGAAACCTTAAATGCTTTGAGATTAGATAGACAGATAGCTGCACAATTTTATCAGTTAATATTTGCAAAGTGTCTAGAGATTTCAAAATAAAGGAGGCATGAGAAATGTAGAGATTTCTTGTTATATTTCAATGCATGAATGCAAAAAGAAGAGAGGGTGGGAGGAATTAAGTCAAATAGTATGGTAGGCCTCAGAAAATTGATCGCTTTAATCCATGACTTCCCCGCTCTTCTACCATCTCAATTGGCACTTGCAGAACTAGACTTTGTTTCCTCTGAGAATTTCCTTTAAAAAGGATCTGAATGGAGCTAGGGATTTCTATAGAGCACAGGTAATTAGTGCTGGAGGACTCCGATTATCTCTTCATACCACTTCTCACCATTTGACACAATTCCACATAATAAGTCTTCCCTTGAACAAACCTAGTCTGAGACAGTATCTCCTAGGAGGCTGATTCATGTGAGCAGAAGAGCTTCAGTTTTCCACCATCTACAGACACTGGTCCTTTTTCTTCTTCACCTCTTATTAATGTTTATTGGAGAACAGAAAAATGATATATTGCATTGACAGAGAAAATCCCCGTCCCCTACCATTTTCTGCTGGTATGAACTGTGGGACAACCAACTGCTCATCCTTTTTTCTTGTTCTAGTTTCCTTTCTGTGCTTGTCCTGTTTTAATTAAAGTGAGATGAACAATCCACAAAACAAACAAGCTCAGGAAAGCTACACTGAATATACATGTCCTTTTGAGTTTAATAAAAACTTTAAAGTTAGGGTATTAAATAAAATGAAACAATTTCCCCTAAACAGCTTGTGAGTTAAAATAAAACCCAACAGCAACAACAAAACCAGGGAAGATCATGATCAATTAATGATGAATATTGCATTGCTTTGTGTTTGCCACATAGCAGTTCATGCCCAAAGAGATAATTTGGAAGAGGGGAAGAACTATTAGGGGTGTTTAGGGAAATACCAACAAACCCCCAAAAGCTAAGCTATAAAAGAGAGTAACAGGCAACAGTAAAAGACCTTGAGGAACACGAGACTAATTAGAGAAGTCGGCCATGCGTTTTGTTATCACTCCATTACAATGAACAGAAATGAGGCCAGGGGGTGAACGTCTCTGCTCAGGAACATCCTGGGAACAGGAGCAGAGAAAAACCTGATATGCCCTTGTATTAGTCATTTACGTTCAGAGATCTTTAACTGATACAGAGCGGATTTGAAGCAATAACATAAAAATTAATAATCGCTAAAGATCAGAAGTTCACAAAACATTCAAAGAAGGACTGGGTAAATAAAATTCCCACTGATTTTTTTGTAACAATCAATGGGGCAAGCAAGCTAACAAGGGAACTCGTGACAGGGAGAAATAACCGTTAAACTTCATGGATACTTATTTAGAAACAATTTTCTTGTGCCAATAGCTAGAAATGGTGCAAGCTTCAATACTTTTATTTGTACTTAAATGAGAGGTGAATTGTCAAATGTTCACACAGAATAAACCTCATCTCAAAGCACCTGAATGTACACTTTGCTTTAAATACAGTAGTAGTCCCCCCTCTCTTCAGCTAAATACTTCAAGTCATGCTGTGCTGAACCATATCTCATCTGTCTCTTGAGATTCTGCAATAAAAATCATCGTTTTGCATTTCAGCAGAATGCAAAGCGATTCCCATGTACAGTTTGCAAAACACTTTGTCAACCAAACAGATCTTAAGCAGTTGCATATTCTTATAAAGCAAAAACAGACATGAAAACCCACCACCTTCTTTCTATATGTGAATGGCAGTAGACAAACATGACAAACTGAAGCCAGCTAGACTGGTGATTCCTCTGGGAAAGACAGGCTTGTTTGCAACAGCATCATAGACAGCAGACAGCCAGCTCAGCCTGCTGCTGGGATGATGATGCTAATAAACAGTTTGAAGGTGCTAAAGTAGATGACGTGGCGCTGTTGCAAGAATCAGGGCCGATAACAAGTATCTGAAGAAAGGCTGGTGAGAACACCTACAGCTGCTCTTTCTAGCCATTTTTCAGAATGGCTGTGTCAGTCCTGCCTAAGCTTCTGATAGAGGCAGTATTTTTCTTTCTGTAGACAAAGATCCATTGTTCAATGTTTTTGAATGCTATGACAACTAGAAGGGTGAAAGGCAACCTGCAAGTGACAGTAAATGCATTCTCTCTCTTTCTTAATATCCAGTGTGCATGTCTGTAACGTACCATTCAGCATGATTCTCCAAGGCTGCTTCAACAGGCAGCTGGGAAAGTCAACCCGTTGTCAAAGCAATAGTAGCTTTTCCTCTTCACTCAAGAAGTTCTGGGTTCCTTGTTTCTACATTTTATGATGATATAGTGGCATCAGCTGGTGACACAGACCAACGTGGGCAGGATGCAAAAAATTAAATATATTCACCTACCCAAGCAATGCTGCTTTTGTTTGCCATTGCTTTCCCTTCCTTTCTGTAGCTTAGCTTAATAGGTCCAAATACCACAAGAGAGAAACATTTCCTGCCCAGTCAGCAGAGCTGACATTTCTACTTAAACTCAAGAGTGTTCTCTGGACACAATCAAAACAGAAGACAGATGCTTGATAAATATCAGTCTGGGTGGGTAGACAGCAATATATAGGGAAGGAAAGCAGAACCTTTTCATTCCTCCTAGGTGAAAAACACATGGTTTTCACATTTGCAGTTGAAATCTAGACTGCATCACGTAAAGGTATGCCGGACAGTGCTAGTTTGCAGCTGGTTTTGTTCTGGTTTTGGAATCATCTAGGTACTGATACTCATCTCAGTCTAGTAAGCTTGACAGCATGTCTTGGCTAGATAAACTGCTGCTCCTTTGCAGGTCACTAGATGATGACGCGGAATATTTAGGAAGTTCTTGATGCACATAGTGAACCTGCAGATTTTGTTGTAGTTAATGAGTTAATGAAGGAACACCTACTGCTCCCCATCATTCCTACTACTCACATCATGTAATCTCAGACAGCACAAATTACCATCAATGAGAGATACCAGGAATGCCTCAAAAACCACTGCGGTGTTCAGTACGAAAGTTAGAGTTTGAACAGCATCTCTAGGCTACCCCTCTGGGGTATAGCTTTAATTAACAAAGTCCTATTTAAAGAATTTGTTGAGTTGGTTATATGAAAGAAAAAAAATCCATCTGAGCTCCTAGAAACAGGACTTATTTTAAATTATATATATATTTTTTTAAACAGCTTGGACACAGCAGAAATAAATGTCCAGAAGGAAAAAATCTGCCTAAGATAAAAAGGAACTGGCTGCTCTCTGCTGATCCTTTGGCACCATGCCTACCAGTATTTGAGAAGAACGAAGCTGAGAAACAGAGATTCAGCACTGATGACATGCAGTTACTACCTCTGAATCACTTGCACCCCACAGACCACTAGAAAAATCACTCATAGGTAAAGTCTTTAGCTTGAGAGGGATACAGGGAATGGGAAGCTGAGCCAGTGACACTTATGAGTGCCTTGTTAAGATGGGAACTGCAGAAACACACATAAAAATATATTAGCTGATATCTTTTGTTACAGATTTCAGGGATGGGAATAGAGCAACTCACAAGAAGAGGAGACAACTCTTCTGTGTCCCAGACACTCATCTAGTACTTGCAGTAGGAATTCCCAGATCTACCCACTCTTATCTATTCCTAGTGGCTCTTAGCCAAAAATCCCTACTTTTTTTCAAGAAGTTTCTCTTCTGCGTTTTCTTTTTTTTTGTGTGTGTGCCTGCTCATATTAAAATACCCTAAATAAGAATTTTTTAAAGTACTGACAAACTGGAAAGTATTCAAAGAAGAGCAAGGAGAAATGAATTATGAGTGCTGGAGGAGCTCACTCGCAAGGAAAGATTAGAAGAACTAAATATGTCTAGCTTGGCAGAGAGATGACTAAGCAGTGAGGGGGGGAAGTGATAAATGTCTACAAATATTTGAAGGGCGTATACACTGAGGAGGCAGGGAGATTCTGCAGCATGAGCCATACCAGGTGGTGGGATTAGAAGCAAAGGAATGGAATCAGAAAAGGGGAAAAAAAAAATCAAACCCAAAAAACCTCACAAAGCAAACATTCAACTGAAGACTAGATGGGGATGCAGAGGTTTTCTCAGAGGTAGAAAACTCAGTATATGAGACATATGGGAGGGCTGTGTGAGTGCTTTGATGCATGCAGAACTAAGGGAAAGAGTTGTGCCTTGATGCTGGGAGACCAACAGGAGCCTCAGTGGACAACAGGTGTCCCACCAACACTGTCAATTAGAGAGCTTCAGACAGGAAGCGAAGGTAGTTATTGTATCCAACTGAAACCACAAGAGGAAGGTTTGTTTGGAATAATTTAATGACCCTGAACTTGGTAGAGCTACAGGACTTTATCTAACCAGATATACTCCAGCCAGACGGTCCCTGAGAAGTAGAAAGTTTTGTGTCTGTTAAGCATTCAAAAAGGTGGTGGTGGAAAGCCTGAAACGCCAAGAGAGAAGACATATTCCTCCATCTTAACCCAGTTTAACCATTCCTCAGCTTAACTAGGAGACAGGGGAGAATGTGGTTCATCCTCCAACTTAGTTTCTGGTTGAAAGCACTTCAGCCCTCCCTTTAGCACCTTGAAAAGTCAGGAACTAAATATAGCCAACTCCTCATTCAGGAAAACAAAAAAGCAGAACTTTCCGTCCACTTTCAAACATGGAGCACCCCAGCCACCAGCACAGACAACCCTTCAGTACATCATTTCAAGCCCTCTCCTGCTCCACGTCAGAACAAGTGTCTGTGAACAAGCAGAAAGTGAAGGCAATCAAGAGATCGCCTCTGAGGGCATATAATTGAAGGTTATATTCTAGACCTGGTTCAGTTGGATTCCAGCCAGGACATGGAGCTCAACAGCTTTAGAGGTACAGGAGAACAGTGTCTCCTCCTGCCAATACATGAGGGGCAGACCCCTATTTTTGTGTTCCTGGAACTGTGTCACTGAGCCCCCTGTCCTCAGCACTCAGCTGTTTTGCCTGAGAAGGTGGCATTGGTCCAAGATAATGCATTAAATCCTTCTTTAAGAGATGCCTCTCCAGTGTTAAACTCTCCCTTGTGCAATGTTACACAAACCAGGCAAAAGGAACTCCACAACTCTGGATACAGGAAGCATGTCAGTGTTGGATGGGAAGCCACAGCCTCAGCTTGTGCTTTCAGAGTACTCCATGTCCCTAGCAGAATAGCACAGAGATAAAGTCCCGAGATAAAGTCCTGTGCCTGTGACAGGGAATGGATACTTGACCAAAGTGAGATTTCAAGCTGACCATTGCATATTCCTCTACAACTCGTGGAACTAGAGGTGCAAATAGGGCAGTAAGAGGTCACAGCAGTTTGTGTGGTGGATCAGCCCAATTAGACAATACGAGCACAAAAGAAAAGACACACTTCCCTCTGTCCTTGCAGAAAGCTAACAGATTACTAAGCGTGTCCCTTCACACTTCGAACAGCAGCGCTAAAAACCTCTGTACAAGCACTACCCCCATTCCAGTTGGGTAAAGCACAGACAGTAAGGGAGAACATATCCAAGTGACTGAGGTGGTAGAGTCAGAGGGGAGGTTTTCCAGGATTTCCAGTATTGCCAGCAAACCCAAAGCCAGCCATTGTTTCCAGCAAGCCAAAACCTCTAAGTAAAAGGTACTCTTATTAACAATTTTTCCATCAGAGAGCCATCACAAGGTCTTCCCACTCCAACAGAGTTGGCTGCCCAACAAATAGATTCTTATCATCTGTAAAAACCAAGTCCCAGTGCTCCTTGCTTATGAGCCAACCCTAGGACAGAGCAGCTGCGATGACCTTTACATGGGAAAACATGCATGAGACATCCCAAGTCAAACACAGAGAAAGAGGTGACAACAGATACACTTTTCCCCTCTGCTCTTCCTAAACACATGATCCTCCTGCTAGCGGAAAGGATGGGAGGTCTCAGTGGAGCCATTACACAGCTCCTGCTCTCATTTACACTGGACAAAACATAATGACGTACCTCGGTCCGAGCGCGGCATTGGGTAAAACAGGTGCTGAGTCCACTGTCCAGGCAGGCTGGCTTTTGACTCGTCAGGAGCAGCAGCAGCTACCATTCCAGACTCAGCTGAGCCACCTTCAGGCAAAGCGCTGGGAGCTGTGGCAAGGCAGTAGTACTGGTAGAGCCAGGCTCATCTGCACAAAACAACACAGATCCCAGTGTCCCAGCATGGCTGTAGGGAGTACAGTGTGGTTGCAGCTTTTTTTATTAATTAACCAGATGTTTAACTTCACAATCCTGGCTAAAATCCAGTGTGGAGAATTACATTTCCTTTCTCTACCTAGCCTTCACTCAGCAGCTTCAGCCAGGGAAGCTTTCCACCCCCAACCCAACGCTCCTGGTGCACTTGCTGCAGAGCAGGTGCAGTGTGTCACCCCAGAGCAAGCTGCAGGTGAGACACTGCTCTTCAGCCTGCCCAACGAGTCTCATGGACCCTACTGTGTAACCATAAGGCACTATTATCTCCAGTCTCCACATGGAATCACTTTACAGAATTTATTATTATGATTTGGAGCTCAAATTGAAACCCTCTGGCCCTGTATGAACACTAAGCCTGCTTAGGGAATGCAGGAAGCAGCTAAAGTGGTGAAGAGACAAAGATTTATGACGGACAGAAAAGAAATTTTCTTTTCTAGCAACGAGCTTCACATTGCTAATCTATTTCTGCTGTTCTTTGCTACTTTCTACCAAACTTCTGACAGGTCTTAGAGACTAACACTTACCATGTTGCAAGCTCTTCCTCTAAATCCCATTTTATCATAGTTCATAACCACCTGGCTAGATTCCCTGGGTGGTATTTTTCATGCTTTCTTGTAGTCCCTAAGAGTACCTGTATTGCCTATACCACAACCTTTACCATTCCCTTTCTTCCCTCGAGCACCATCTCATCTGTCCTTAACTAGGCCTCCTTATATCTCCTCCCCTTTATCTCCCACCCTTTCTGATACCCACTCAAATCTTCACATTCATGAGAAAGATTGACAATGGCTTTCACCTGTCTCCTAAACAGGATTTGCAGCCTCATCCCCTCCCTTTACTTCAATAGAACCTACTTCTGTAAGATCTTTACAAATACATTTTTTTCCTCTGATAGAATGATATTAGGTGAGAATTTAAAGGGAGATTTGCAAAAGGGGAAAAATAGCAGTGACAATGAGGAGTCCCTCCCAAATTTCTTTTTGAAAGCTACAAATGGCTTGTAACAGCATGAAAATGCTTCCTGATTATTTCCAAGATGAGGCTCAGGAAAGCCCTAGGATGGACAGGAGAGGGGAGAGCATGTATGACAGTAATTGAACATGAACATGTCTAAAGGGATAGGGAAGTAAGGAATGTAAAAAAACCTGCAGGAAGAAGGAGTGTGGTAGAAATGCTGTGGTCCCTGACACTCTTTGTGATGCTAGAGCAGCCCCAGTAGCAGACTTACAAGAGGAACTCAGGGCTCCACTTTTTTCCCCCCACAATAAAAACTTTCAGGTATTCCCCATGGGAGTAGCCGTCTACTGCTCTCTGAGCCCTTGTTGACCTCTGCACCCCATATTAGGATCTTCAGCAAGACTTTGCAGCAGAAGTTTCAACCAGCATTTATCAATTTCCCTCCAAACTCTCAGACACATCTTCCTACTTAACAGTGACTTGTCCCTTCAGATCTTCCTCTTGTGACATAAATGGGGCTGATCCCCCATTCCCAGACTCAGATAACCTGGGAGAGCACATGGGCAAGACCTGGATGGATGCCATCAGTACCCATCTCTAGAGCCAGCAGCACTTGCTTGCAGGAAGGAGCGAGACTAACACAAACCTCATGCTGTGTTCCCATGGCAACCGAAGTGTCACGTTCATCATCATCTCCTTTCTGGAAGAAAAAGATACAGGTCCGATGAAAAAAAATCCAGGAGTCCCAAAGGGCTCTGCTGAGGCTGGGCAGATTTTTAACATCATTACTCGGGCCATTCACCCCAGGGGCTGCTGGGAAGCGCAGCACCCAGCTCAGTGATGGCACATAGGTTTGAACAGGAGGCTGTCTCGGATTAAAATGCATCTAGTCAGATACATACAGCCCATGTCTCATCTGCTTTGTGTCACTTTGAAGCTCGGGACACATGATCAAATTCCACAGCTATAGAAGTTACTAGATATTAGCAGAACAGGTTCCAGCTTCACTCGTCCTATCTCACATTTGACACGACCTGAGGATAATGGTCGCTATCAGTTAACTTTGCTCAGTGGCACACGGTGACTTATCAAACCACAGTAATTTAATAATATGGCTGACGTTGGACTTGTTCTGCCTCAGGCAGAACAGACCTTTATGTGCATTGAGTCCCCTCCTGGACTCGGTGAGCTGCCACCACCTCAGTGTCCCACGTTTTTCTCTGCTGATATCTGTGTCCCAGAATCCAGACCTAACTGGGCTCCAACATTTCCATTAGCAGGAATCCATATGAGCTTCTCTGCTGTGACTACACAGCAGCAATTAAAGCATTACCATGCAGATCTGTACATGGGGGAGCTCACTTTTCAGTTCTAAGACAAACATGCTACAAAAGGGAGTCTAGAGATGCATCACTGGACACTTTTGGAGCTCTCTGATGTGTTCTTGCTGAAGGCATCAGAAGATCTGAGGCTGGAAGATTCATTTCCATCACTTTAAAATCAGTTTTCCCAATTAGTAGGGTTTTTTTCTATGGAAAAAGAGGAACTTCCAGCCTGAAGAACAAAAGGAGGAAACTTAAAATGATGCTTAGGAGAAGTCATCTGCCTGCAAAGGAAGATCATGCCTATGCTTGAGAGGAAAAGGGGAAGCGTGGAAGAGAACGGCAGCATTACAGAGTCTCTGGATAAGGCAGGAATAAGTCATTTTAACACTCTACTGTCTCTGCACCCCCACGCTGAAGCATGACTCCAGCGAGGTGCAGTATTTAGATGACCTAGCATCATAAATCAATGCAGATCAAGTGGAAATATCCCTTGACACTCAGGAATGGGGGATATCTAAAGAACTCCAAAATCCAAAACATCTGTGAAATTGCTATTAATCCTTATTTTCATTTGGTTCGGTTTTCCCTCCCTGAACAGTTTAGCTGGCCCAACTGTGCTGTGTTCCAGTCAGATTTATATTTGTAACTGAGGCAAGCACTTTAGCTAAGAGGTTGTTCATACCTGGAGCAACCTCTTCCTCCTTAAAGACCAGACAGAAACCTCATGCAGGCAGCCTTTCATGGGAGAGATCAAGAGCAGCTGCTTATCTGCATTCATATGTGCTTTTATGGAAGAAGAAACTAGAGATTACGGATGACAAAAGCCAAGGTAGGTGGTTCCATGGATGTCACGAAATGTCTGGCCTTTGCATGACATCTATGAAGGACAGCCTAGAGAAAGTGCTCAATATGCCCCAACGTGCCCTGGTGTTTGATCCAGGGGAGCTGATTTTTCTCCTGTCTCCAATAGACAGCATCACCTCACTCAAGTCACTCAGACATTTTACACCTTTGCTCATCGTTTGGGAAACCCTCTGCAACCCAGAGATGAACATCCTGGTCATTTCCATCGCCCAGACCGCAGCTCTGAGTAGAAGCGAGAGAAACAAGTTTCCAAGTTTACTATTCCCTTCCTGGACTAACCCAAGCTAGAAACCAGCTAGGATGGTAATACGATGGAAATACCTGAGGGGCCATTAAGGTTCAGCCTGGTGCCTTGTTACTATGCTCATAGGCTGGGAAACAAAATATTGCCCGCAAGGTTAGGGGAAGTAAAGGAGTCCATCAGCCTACAAGGGCCTGAGATCACTAACAAAACGGTTCTGGGTATCTTTAATTAAACATGGCAGTGTATTCATTCATGCCTTGCTGAGTGGTGCTTCTGCAGAGGGGATGAGCCATTCTGGCAAGGTAACTGTACAATTCCCTCCTCTGCCCCTCTGGAGCAGCCAAGCCGGGGTCAAGGCAGCTAATGAGAGATGTGCTGCCTGTTTGCTTGCTCCTGTGACTGGCTGCCCATTTAGAGGCTGCCAGGTAGCTGGAGTGTGCCAGCCAGGATTTTGCAAGCATGTGAAAATTAACAAATCTCACTCTGAGCTGGAAAGGGCAGATAATGGAGAGAATTAAAACTGAAAAAAAAGAAGAAAAAAATGAAAAAATGAGGAAAAAAGAAAGAAAGAACAGGGAGATGAGCCAAAAGAAAACACTTCAAAGTCCCATAGCCTGCAGCTCACATTAATGACAATAACAAAAAGGAAGATGGGACTTTTACATCTTAATCAAAGGCAATTATTCTTTTAAAAGGTATTATAACTCTGCCATGCAGGAGCAGGCCTGGTTACAGGCCCCTCTCCCCAGAGGTGTTGCCATGGCCAACCGGCAAAGAGAAGCAAGGGTCTCCTTGGCTGCTGCCTTTCTGCACTGTCTGTGAACATCAGTGAAAGGCAAGCAAGAGCCAGCAGGTGCTTCAGGAGAAATGCCTCTGGGGGAGAAGACTGAAAGCTGCAGGAAACCAAATGAACTAGAAACATGACTGAAATCTAAATCCCAGCTTCCTCTGGCTGGTGTCTGCGTGAATACTGCATGTAGGATGTTGACTCGAAACCCAAAGCCACCACCAGGTGGGCAACCACAGGGCACTGGGGCAGAGAGTGGCACCTGCCTGGGTAGATTCAAGCAGAGATGTCAGAACTATTGATATATAGAGTAACTTCGATATATAGATATATAGGTGTGTGACAGCAAGGCTATAGAGAGTGAGATGCTTGTCTCTAATTCCTCTCCTCCATGCGCTGAAGAAATTCTTGTCTCCACTAAGGGAGGATCAAATGCCCACCTGCAGCCAGTGGGTCAAGTGGTCTTCACAAGAGGTTTAGGTGGAAACCAAACCAAGATTTTTGCTTGGATACAGGTGTTGGGGTCTCTGTTCTGCAGCGCATCTTTGTGAAGGAAGGGGAAAAATGGAGAAAGAGGAAACCCAAGCAGCACAAAACTTGAGTGAGGAAGATCAGAATAAGCTGAGTGTGTCACAGGATCAAGAGCTGTCCTCAGGAAACAACATGCAATTGTTTCAGTTAGCGTAAGAGAAGAGACAGTGAAAAAAGGAAAAGGGTTTACAAAGGCTAAGCCTCAATTACAAAAATAAACAGCAGAGAAGGACAGGAGAATAAATTATCAAACACTCTGACTATTTACATAAAAGGAAGACAAAAGATGGTGTATTTAGTTGTAGCTAGAAGCTGAAATTTTCATGTGTTTTTTTCAAGGCGCTGCCACAAGTAGCAACAGCCTGTGATTCTGCAAAATTTCCCTAATGGCACAAAAAGGTAAAGGCCAGAAGTAATCACACCTGGATTAAACTTCTCAGCCTACCAAGGCCTGCATTTAGAGAGCAAGGCAATGAGGAGACATCCTGTTTGGGTACAAGAGCCATAACCTGGAGAAAGAAATATTTATGTGGTAAGACGCAGAAAACACCTTGAAAAGAATAAAACCCATTTTTAATACCCATTAGAAACTGTTAGTCTCTTTTACTTGAAAATAGCCAAGACAGTGTACCACTCAAACTCTCTAAAGCAGAACAACAGGGTATATTTCACATGTATTATCTGTACAGGTTGTTCTGAACTTTCAAAGGCATGCAGTGATTTTTGATAACACCTGCAGAATTCCTACAGTGTGAGCACGTTCCATAAACAAAACTCTTGAATTGTTGCAATTGTAGGTAGTTAGGAAAAGACAGCTCTGGGCAAAAATCCCTCCCTCTTCCAAAATCTCAGGGCTCACTAAGAAAGGGCCAGTCTAATACTGCACGAAGTCAGACAAAAATGAGCACTTTAGAGAATAATTTAGCACTTTAGAGAATAATTTAGAATTGCACTGAGGGAAGCAGAACTTCTAGCTTCAAACAGAAAATTCTCTTGCACCCCAAATCCTATTTCTGCTGAACTCCCTAGGAGGGTTCTTTGAGTAACCTGGTCTAGTGGGAGGTGTCCCTGCCCATGGCAGAGGGATTGGAATGAGATGATCTTTAAGGTCCCTTCCAACCCAAACTATTCTATGATTCTAAGAGTTGGGAAAACCATATAAAAGTTTTCTAAGTATCTCTTGATCCTCATGCCAGCATTGAGCCTGATAATTCTAATAGAGCTCTCTGCTTAGGCACACACAGAGAAGTGTATTCTCAAGCTGCTAGCTGTAGAAAATGCTTAGGAGTGTGGCAAAGTGTGTAGCATACAAGCCACACCGGATTCGCACTGTGATGTCAATCTTGTTTCATTTAACTTGTAATCCTTCAGTAGTGACAAAATTAGATGCAGGAATACTGTGTCTGAGAACTCTGCCTTCCAGCTTTAACAACTGGCCTCTTGCTGCAAACTTGGTTTCTCTGGCATCCTCAGACTATCAGAGCTACACCACCACTACCCCAGGGCTTGACACTTCCGACAAGGTGGCTGTGTGAGGATGCAAAGGACTTTTTTTCCGGATCCCTGCAGGTGTTTAATCAAATGGTGCCTCTGAGCCATTTAGGGTTTGCTCACAGCTAACCTACACCGGGAAGAACTCAGTGACCTTCAGGATATTAATAGATTCAAAGTCCCTTTGTACCTGGGGAGCAGGCAGGGGACACTTCACCATTTATGACCCGCAATTACTCCCACCCAACCGAAAAGACTTTGTTGGCCGGTGTCTACAACAATTACTGGGGCATGAGCGGTGTCACTCCTAACGGGGCCAGACAGGAGCGAGAAGCCCCATGTGCTACTGTCTCGCTCTCCGTCTCGGTCCCTCTGCGATGCTCAGCCTGCCGAGCGCTTCCCGTCAATGGCATGGAGTTGCCAAGTAACAATTGTCGTGTCCCTCGGTGGGCCGTCGCTTACCGCTCTGTGGCAGCTCCAACTTTGAAGACATGGGTTTGTTGTGAAGTGCAAAATAACTTCCCCTCTCTCTTTCTACCTCCTCTCTTCCTACTTGATGAGGTGAAAAATGAATCATTCTGAATATGACTGATCAAATCCTGCATTCGGTTACTCTGGAATAAATATTGTTGAAAATTGTCTTTGGGGAATAAATTCACTGCTAGATGCCAAGGAATGGAGCTCCGTAACTGGCACACATATCCAGAATACAGCTAATGTTCCCACATCATAAACATTAGAAAAAGCAGCTAGAACTGGTCAAATCATAGACAAAATTATTGGCAAATAATTTATTCAGCTGTAGTCACGAAGGAATTAATCTTATCCATTATTCTCAAACATGACTCAACCAAATCCTGGAAATAACACAGCTAAAGCCTCTTGCTCTGAGCTGCAAACCCTAAGATTTAAATTCTTATTTAATTCCACAGCTCTTTCCCTCTTGTTATTATGTTCAACAGTGTGCTGCTGCTGTTCGTGTGCCAATGATACAAGGTTATAAGGCTCAGGCAGTTCAAAATGTTCTCTCTGCATCAGTAAAGCTAAAAAGTACAAAGCAGCTCTCACGACTGAGAGCAGTCAGGCCATCTGGCATAGCGGCTTCAGCGTGCACTCCCTGCTCCAGGGCCCTTGGCATCTACCTGGGCACCAGCCATCGGGGAGAGTGTGTGCTCTGATCCCGGGTTCATCTGGGATGTAGCTCCCCAGATCACCACCAGTATTTACTGCATTCCACTCTGGAGGAGTGAGACTGGCAGCGCAAAGAATGCGGTTACAGAGCTGGACCAGGGGAGCTCTGAAGCAGAGCTCTATGCAGGAGAGGCTGGAGATGCGGCTGCCGGGTGTGTTGACATAAATAGAGGTGTGTGAGCACAAGGAACAGAATTTCAATAAAAAGGTTTTGGATTTTCTGAAGGAAAAAAAAAAAAAATAAATTCTATGGTCTTGTCTCAGTTATTTAAGCAAAATAATGCCCTGCAAGGATGACTGTGAGGTACCTTCTTGGGGTGGGTTTAAAGCCAGGTGTCCTGTCTGGGCTGGTTACTTAGCTTCACTCAGAAGTAAACGAGGCAAGGAAACATCTCAACAAAGGATTCTTCCTGCATAATTAGGAGAAGATGTAGACTCGCTGGAGGTGTCTGTCTCTGTACGTTTACTCTGCACAGAATAATTTAGACTAGATGCCTAACTTCTAGAAGGCTAACGTTCATGGAGATGAAACCTGGCCTTCATGAGTAATTTCTCAGCTAGTGTGCACCTACCTTACAATGATTTCATATAAACCATATTTCTTTAGTGTCTTATGAATATGTAATGTCATAAAGTATTGAAAGCTTTCCTAAAGCAAAGACATATGTTACTTCTCCCTTATCCTTTAAGCCAATTAGTCAATAAAAGAAGGGAATTAAATCAGCTTGACAAATCCATGTTGATTGTCTTTTACCATCTTCTTATCCTATAGCTGCTAATGAATTTTTTGTTTCAAAATTTGTCAAGGTTTCTCTATAGTCACTGAGCTTGGCTGGCTGATCTAAATTTCCGGGCTCTTCCTTTTTTTCGTCTTCACGAACAAATACACTATTTGCCCTTCTCTAGTCTGCAGAACCCTCTCAATATAGGAGAAGTTCTTGAAGCCCATTCCCAAATGTTCACAGACCGCTCTCCCTGAACAACCCGCAGGGGAATTCCCTCAGATCCAACAGTTTCAATTCACTTAATGTAAGAATTCATTCATTTACACCCCTTTGTTCTAGGCTATTCCCAACCCCAAGTCAGTACGACTTCTGTTATATATATATCTAGTAGCAACTGTTTTGGTGATAAGTGGGAGTTAAAAAGGCAGTGACAATTCCAACCCCTTGCAAGTGCTCTCCTTCTATGGTACATAGTGTACATTTTCATTTCTTCCAGCATATTCATAGCATTTATTTTTCTTCTTTTGTTCCTAGACACCTCCAGGTCATTCTGTACCAGGACCTTTCTGGTTTCATTCACACATGCTTTGATATCATTCTGTTCCCATTCCTAGTCACCTGCTGCTGTTTCAACTTTTTTAAACAATTAATTTCTCATTTCAAGGCATTAATGATGTCCTCACACACTTCTAGTGTTTCACTTCTCTTCTACATGTCTCCCTGCTTAGGAGATCTCGTCGTTGTACCTCTGCTCTAATCTCTAAGTCAGTGCTTGCTGGCCTGCATTCCTCTTTCCTTGACCCAACCTACCAATTCCCTGATGTTTCACAGCCAATTAATCCTTCTTCTGCTGTTCCTACTTTCTCTTTTCCATGTGTCTGGGAAGCTGATTAACTCACAGCTTGGTATATGTACTAAGGCTTTATATTCTTCCTGTTTAGCCCTTCTACTCCTAGCACTTGGGCAGAGACATTTCAGATGTTTACCAGATTGCTCGATTGTTCTCCCAGGTGTCCCATTTTCACCTCTATTAAATTTCCCATTTTCCCAACTCACTAACCAGCACTGCCTGGTTCTTGGAAGACCACTATGCTGTCAAAATATCCAAAGCCTTTTTTGTCGATACTATCCATGTTTTTACCTCAAGGACTTGCCTGACCTACCCATGCCACCTTCCACGGAGACCAAAGAAAACATAATTGCCTCTGGAAAGGAGTTAGCAACGATCACAGTGACGGGCAGTATTTTTATTTCAGTGATGGCAGATATATGATGGAAATAGCAAATAATCCCTCCCGTTTGCCTTCTCTAAGGATATCAAATTGTGTTGTAAGTACTGGTGATTTACGCCTCGCTATGACCCCTTTCAGTGAAAATAAATATTAATAACCCCACTTCATAGATGGGGAAATCAGCACAGAAAAGCTAAATAACATTTTATGGAAATGCTGAGGCAAAAGCAGGAAACCCTTGGAGATCTGTGCATGAGCTGCCAGAGCATACACTGGAAACCGTTCAGGAAAAGCCTTCAGTCAGGCATTTAGGAGTCAGGGGGCAAGAAAGAGGGTTGTGATTGCAATTAGATCGGCTGGTGAGGAGCCAGCCCTTGGTGCCCAGAGCTCAGTTGGCCAAAGGCTATGGCAGTTTACCGGGACTGGAGTTATTGCCAGAGCATCCAGTGGTTGGTTGGTTTTAGTGGTAAATTTGTCTTCCCCTCTTGCTGGTCCCTGCATGAGCTACAAGCAACTTAATCAAAGGCTAAAAAAGCCCCTGATGCCAAAATAGCTGCCTCACCATCTTGCTGGAGATCTTGCTAGACTGACAGCAGGGCGCTTCTTTCTGCCTTCTCCTCTTTCTCTCACGCCCTCCTGTTTTTCTATTTCACTCCTCTCCCTTCCACTTTTAAAAAGTGAAATAAAAGAAGTAAAGGAAAGAAAAGATGAGGAAAGTAGCCACAAACCGTTGCATTGACAATAATACACCATGGATCTTCCTGAACCTGTCTGAAGATGAGTCCCTGGAGAGGAAACCTAAGGCCAGAAATGATACAGGCTTAACCATCATGAAAAGCAGTCACAAAACACAGCGCTGCACACATAATGCAGCGCTGAGGATACAGACTTGGCTGCTGTTTATGGAGTGGGGAATACAGTGGCAGATTTATTCTACAGTAGAGAGGGTTGTTTCTTGGTAGTGCTAATACTGACACATTATCTGGGGACGGAAGAGGATGCACAAATAACAATTCTCCCATTTCTCTGCCTGTGTCTCCCCTAAATGCCCCCTACTCCTATTCCTGACTGCTCTCTTCATCCCTCTCCCTGTACCGAGTTCTCTCTTTCCTCTCCTCCGATTTCTTTTTTCTTTAGCCTCCTCCTTCACCTTTTCCCAATGAGATTACATGTACAGAGTTTTTAGCTCTCCAAGCTTTTACATATTATCTCCAGCTGGAGCCTTGTGTCCAGCCTTCTGCCTGGAAAACCACACAAGAGTTTTCAAACACAGGGTTAAATCCCGGTCTCTAAATTAGGTGTAAATATTCCCAGGCTGTGAGGATCAGGCCATGGGACAGGCTAGGCTGATAACAACCTGCAAGGAGAGAGAGACTTTTAAAATCATCAAGTACAGATTAGAGAGGAATGGCCTAATGAACCATCACCATACATCACTGAAGTGGAAAGTTGTGACAGCAACTACCACCACATCCCTGCACAGAATAATTCCAGCTGCCTTCTCAGCTGGCAACAGCTGAAATCCCTACAGAGCAAACATCTGGGTAGCTTTACATCTCTATTTCTTCCTCTCCTTCCCCCCAAAACACACACCTATTTTCACTGACACCTTACTGCATTTGCCACAAGGAATCCAAGCCTTGTTCACACCTCACATCAGAACTGAGGCTGGGAGCTGAGGATGAACAACTTGGTCAGGAGCACATAAGAGATCTGTGGCAGAGCAAGAAATACAATCTGAGTGTCCCAAATTGTTGCCAAACCTTTGCCCACTCATGCTCTAAGTGATGGACAGGGGCAACGAATCTTGTCCAAAGACAGATAAGGCAGGAGAGAACACTATCATCTGCATCTTTGTTTTTTGGCAGGAGAAGAAAAGCAGCAGAGGAGAGGGGCTGCTGTCTTTTCCCCTCCCCAATCTGCTTCCTGCTTGCTTCAAAAACAACCCAGTGCACGGTTGTTTATTATTATTATCACTGCTATTTTCCAGAGTGCGGTAAAACCAGGGGATAGAGCACTCTGACAGCCTCATAACAAACAGCAGATAAAACTAATTAGATTTTGTTCTTCCTTGCGTTTGCTGACTTGATTCTTTTTATTTTTATTGTTTACATTTTTTTTTACTTTTAGCCCAGAGGTTTACGCACAGGCATGTATTTCACTAGACACTGGCAAGGAGTCCTTTGGATCATCTCTGACAGGCAAGAGCTACTGCAGCCAGGCCGGCCTGAGAGCCGGCAAGAGGCTGAGACAGAGGGTGCAGTGTGAGCGCTGTTCAGCGTTGCATCTTCTACCCATGTCATGTAAACCATGGGGGAGAGGAAGGAGAGCGGAGCTATTCACAGCCACTAAGAGAGTCAGTGAGACAAAAGGCATCAGTAAAAAAAGTTAATGTGCCTGGCAGGAGCCCAAAACCGCGTTAGCAGTGGGGATGAGGAGAGTGGCTCTAGGATACCGTCTCTTCTGGCCATTACAGAAATATTTGGCTTCTGTCTCAACCTGACAGCCTTGCTGACTCTGGAGGAATGGCAACCGTGGGGAGCAGGGCAACGTCCCTCTCCTCCGCTGTTTCCAAATTCTTTGGGATTAGCTGGCGACAGCAAGAAAAGGCACTGGCCTCACCGCTCAGCACTTAGCAGGCTGAAGTGAGGTGACGTGCCTCAGCGCAGGGGACAACGGCTCCATTCACTGGGGAAATACCAAACCAGAATTACAAGTGTGCAAGAATAAACAAGGCTGGAGTTAATCTAAAGTTGTTTTACACTCTGTTTTATTAAAGTCAATGCACTTCCGTTCCTCTGTGCAGAGCCTAGTTCTGCTTAATTACCATGACTCAGGGAGAATTTTAATGGCATGGAGAGAGCCGTGCACAATGGAGGCCCTCTCCTGACCTCTAGAGGTCTGTCAACAGAAGAAGAACATCCGCTCGCCATAGAAGTTCCTGGAAGAAATGAGGCAGTCCACAAAACTGCTTCTGCTGCAGGTTTCCAGGTGTCATGCCCAAATGGTTGATCGCCCAACCCTCTCCCTGTACTTTCTCCGCTCTCATCTCCCCAGAAGCAGCCAAGCACCCTTGGGCTTGGGGGTTTGCCTGGCCATTGCCTTTTGCAGCATCCCTGTGCTTGCTGACACAAGCACAAATACGAGAAGATACCAGGGAGAAGACTTGGCCAGGCTTTTCATATTGCACAGCAGCATCTGTGCAGGCGTGGTCGACGTGCACGGACACTCTGCTGCCAGCTTGGCTGATGCACTTGGATCCCAGACACTGAAAACTCCCTACAGGCCTTTGTCATCTCCCTACCTCCAGCAGCTCCTAGCACAGGGGTCTATTAAACACTGGTACTGCTCACACGCGTTTGACTCCAAGCATGCATGGAAGCTACATCTCTGCTTTTATTATACCAGGACAACTCTCCCGCGGTCTATTAATTCAATGAATCACAACTAGGGCAGAGTTTTCCCACTGAACTGAATTATCCCTAGCTTAAGAAATTCAGAATGAAACAGCTAGAAGGCTGAGACTGGCCTATAGTATTTATAGCCAAAACAATGGTGTCTCATTAAGAAAAATGCTGATTTAATAAGATTTTTTTTTTCCCTTCGTAATGAGGCATACCGTTCATTGTCAAGCCTCGGTAAGCATCCATCGTTCAGTTATTGTTGTGGCAGGGTGTTGGTACAGAATGCAGCGTGGGAGAGAAAAGCAGCTCTGGATATACACATACACCTCTACGGGCACCTCTGTATACAATGGTGTTTTCTGCCCTGTGTCCTGATGATGGTTTGAATGCTGAAGATCTTACAGCCTGGCCTGTGTATGCTGCAGTCTGGACCCAGCACAGAGTGAGTTTTTTCTCATGCATACCAATGTTGGACTTTGAAGTTAACTATGCACATATACATATATTTTTACTAATAAGCTCTGAAGCAACGTTATACAAACTACTATAATGGGGACACCTGTTTTACCTCTTTTATGTCCATTCCTGTGAGCCAACCTTTCATGAAAATCCAGTAGCGTGTGCAACGAGCTGCACACTAAAGCAAGCAGAACATGACATCTGCACAGAGGCACACACCATACCTAATGAATTAGTTCGGTCGAAGCAGCTCAGCTCCTAAGGATCCAAGCTGCCTGTCTTTTGAGCAGCACCATAAAGCAGGAGCTAGAGACACAGAGAACTCTGGCCCGGTGTAGACGCTGAAACACCTGGATACAGAAAACCCAGGACAAAAAGAAGCTGTATCTCCAAAGAGCAAGATCCTGGTAGAAATTAAGTCTGAGTAATCTGAGGAAAAGTGTTCAGAAATGCATCAGAGAAAACATCACTCTGCACCAGGAATTCTCTCCACTAACAACAAAAAGATAGGAGGATGTTATGGTGCTTTTAGTCATGCATCAATATTATTAATAATAATAATCACAGGTAATGGAGGCCATATAGCCTGTAATGCTACAACACACTATACATTCTTTCTTCTTTTTGAGCTTCATAAAGTAGTGACAATGTTGGGAGCCTCTTGAATCGTGCAACTAATTCCCTTTGGGTTCAAGGCAATTCTCCTTTTGCAGCAGTAGAGTCTAAGACACATGAGAAGTTCAGGCCACATGAGGTGTGAGATGTAACGATGTGGACTTCATCCTTTAGGGATACCAGGCACACGCGTGGGTTCTCAGCCTGTCTTGGATTCTCAGGAACAGGTATCTGTGTTTGCAGGTAATTCTAAAAGAAATCTGATTTTTTTTTTTTTTTCATTTGGGGATTGAAGGAGAAGCTGTTTTGACTTCTTTATGGGAGCCAATGGTAGAACATGTCCTACGTATAACTTCACAACGATGTGTTCTATTATATTACTGCCTGGCATAATGGGGTCCTGTTTCATGAACCAGATTTCCTTAGTAGTATTACAGTAAAACTAACAAAGAATAATCCATCACTGGACTGATACGTAGGCTAAATTCACTCATGGATATTGCCACCATCACTAGTCTATTGACTGAATATTGAGGATCCCCTGGCTACCTTACGAGAACATGTTTTTCTCCCTAAAGTGCCCCAAATCCCTCTCACTCCCAACAGCTTTAAATAGCAGCTCTAGTTCCCCAGAATGAACTGTTTTTTTCTTTACTCCCTTGGCTGGAAGGATGCCTCGCAGAGAAAATGCAATTTCACAGCATCTGTGAAACAAATTCTACATTCAGGTCCATCAGTTCAAGCACAAAGTGACTCCACTAAGATTACGCTGCACTAGCTCATTCCAGTGCAGCAAAGAGGTGAATTGAAGACCGGGTTTCCAGAGGACCACTCTGTATTGTCACTGGTGCTTTCCTTACTGTGGCACATCAGATTTCCCACACTGCTGCTGAGATATGACCAGCTCAAAAGAATTCACAGCCAGACTCAACCTGTTGAATACACTGTAAAAATTGTGATCCGACAGCAATCAGATACATGCTCTACAGCTCAAGAGAAATGAACGGCAATGGAGAGCTCTGGTCAAAGGCATCAGCAGCTGTCACTCTTCCAGGCAAAGGCTGTTTCCCATAAGAGCCAAAACTAGGAAACGGAGCATCATCTCTGGTTCCTTGGTGTCAGAATCTCATTCCTCAGGTTAATCTGTATGAAACCACACACTAGAGGCAGCCGTGAAATGGGATTATGTTTAGGAATGGATGATCTCACATAGTACTATCTGGGCCAGTGGCCCCTCACCCTGCCTTGTGTAGAAAATGTAAGGAGTCATTCTCAACTTATGTATGTATACAAATTACACAAACATACAGTCAATTTTCTATTCAGAACTGGAACAACACATCTGGGAAGGACGCTGAAGGTGGCAAACAAGCAAACATGAGCAGTAACCCATTTGCTTACTGCTCTGCAGGCCAAAGCCTTGTTCACAGAGGGCTGCTCTCGAACCCGCTGTACACCCCAAGTGCTGCTGAGTGCAGAGGGAGAGCTGTACTGTTGGATGCTGGTTGGCTGGAAATGTAGAGCCCCCTGAGAGCATTGGAGCTGCATGTCTGTCCCATGGTCTCTCCCTCATCTTCTGCCTCCCCTTCCACCCACGAGAGGCACTCCTGGATCTCTTGGTCTAGCTCTGAGAAGTCTTCTTCACTATCAGAGCAACTGTCAGTATTATAATCGATTTCTTCCACACAAGGAGGTTCATCATCAGTCTCCAGGCTGCTGTTGCTGCAGCGTCTGCAGAAAAATCAGAAGAGAGACTGGACGTCATCAAAGGAGGATGTGTTCTCTGGGGGGAAGAGCAAGTAACAGGGAAATGCCTTTCCTGGGTTCAATCCTGGCTCTGCTAAGAAAGCATGAGATGGCACTAAGCAAGATCCTGTATGTCTTTGTGTCTGTTTCACCATCTGTAAAATTAAGAGTGATACTTACCTCCTTCACAGGAGAAACCCATCAGTATTGTTATCACTATTGTTGCTTTCCTTATACAGAAACAGAGTGCTTTATATACAGACACCACCTTGGGGTGCTTACAAGGTTACAGAAGCTGAAATACAGTAGAGAAGGAGGTATTCAGTTTCCAGAAGGTCGCTGGTTTAATCATCATCCATTGTAGTTCCACTTTTAGTCTAAGACCTAACTAATCCAGGTGGCTGAAGTGCTTTGGCATCTTTTCCTCCTCTTATGTGCAAGCTCAGAGCACTGCTAACAAGTGGCAGGGCAAACAAAAAATAGAGGCTCTCGGGTCTTCAAGCTCACTGGCTCCAAGAAGGGCAGAAATGCCAGGAGTGGTTGGAAAGAGTATGAAAAGGCTTTGAAAGCATGACTTCCTGAGGAAGGGCCACATTCAGAGGCAAGTCTGAATGGCTGAGTAGAGACTCTAAATGAATGTCACAGCTCCATCGTCTGGCTCTCAGAAGAGTGGGTTACAACCACCTTAGCCTCCTGCCATTTACTTACAGGAATGGTCACAGGAATTCCTTTACATGCCCACTTTCAATATATACTGTATTAGGTTAGACTAATGCAATATTTATAGCAGAACTGTAGCCACTAGACAAGGCGGCTCTGGGGGTAAGGTCCTTCTCCTACCTATCTGCCTAGTTCCCACTTGGCCCTTAGCCCAGGAGGGCAGCTGGGTATTTTTTGGAGACCAGAAAGAAACCTGTGGTTTCAATGCTGCCTGGGTCATAGTCTGGATGACTCAGGGGGGACAGATACTGTGTTTTTCACCTCCAGGTCAATGTTTTCAATCAGTCTCAAAGCAGGGGAATGTATTGCTTTGGGGGACTGGGAAAGGAATAATAATCTTCCACCTCTGGGCTAGAGTTTCTAATTTTTCCCAAGTTGGGAAGAATGAATGGCTTGGCAGATGGAGCATACACAGCTTTAATGTGTGGTCTGCTCATTTACATGTCAGTAAATGGAATAATTTTCCAGCTCTCAGCTGTTTCACAGCAGTGCCAAGCATCCGAGGGTTGAGAACATACCAAAGGTGTAAAGTATTGCTTTTGGATGCATTGATCCCTTCTCTCTTCCAGACTCCAAAAAAGGCATAAGTTTTTCCTAGCTTTGAGACTGCAGATCTTCAGTGTATACAGACCACTCTGCAAGCAGAAACAAGCAGTGTCAACCCACTTCTCCTTCTTCGGCTGATCTCTGGCTTAGTTTACTTCAAAGACTGGGTAAAAAGGATTTTCTGAAAGCTTAATAGAGCTGTACAGCTTAAAAATAAATAAAAGAATAATTATGCACTTTTACAGTTTCTGGCTCCACTTCAGTCTGCTCAGAAATCTGGGTCAGGAAGAACTCATACTGAAATTGAGGATGTGACATGAAACAAAACAAACCAACCAGGACAATATTCCCAGCACAAACAGCAACAAGCAGTGACCCCTACTGAGTCTGACCAGTGGGTTCGATTTAATCTTTTTTATTTTTTTTTTCTTATTTCATATGCAGGCATGACAAGAACTACCACGATACCAAGTACCTATGATAATGTTTGAAGACGACTGAACTCAAGGGAACTAGATTTTTCATTTATAAGCTCTGTTTTTGCAATCAAAAAGAACCAAAGTGTACATACTTTCAGTAGCACCCGTGCATGCTTGGGTGGAGCTGCTAATGCCGTTGGGACAGAGCGTAGCTGCCACCCAACTCACCGATACTTTACAGACGGAACAATTCAGTCTGCAACCCAGGAACTGAAGGTCAAACGTTCGCATTAACAGGATAACATTTTTTTTAAAAGTCTCTATTATTATTTAAAGCTGGGAAACAGAGTAACAGACCTTCTGATTTTTTTGATAACTTAAATGATTTTAAACTGGATTTCTGACCAAAAAAAACAAGGAAAATGTCTCCTAGTGCAAAAGCATTTTACTATAGAAGGGAAATCTGGAAGACAACAAACAGAAAATGAAACAGAAAACATACAAAACTGCCATTTTCTTACAATGAAGACTGAAGGGACAGTCTTTAGGAAGTAAGTATTCATGCATAAAACCTTTGAAATGGACTTCAAAAACTCTCCCTTGATGCATACACACATAGTACTCGAAATACTAAGACCATGAAAACTCATTACTCGGGCAAACATACTGCAGGGAGAGGTTTCCACAAGTGAGGATGTGCCTAGACCATGTTTAGAGCTCAGAAAAGACGACTTTCCTCCTACTTGGTCCTGCCCTTCACTGCTCTGCTGTGACAGTGAGCAAGCAAGCCAATTAGCACTGACCTTAGTAGCGGTTTCTCCAATTTGGACTGATACCCACTGGATCAATGCCACCACCACAAATCACATAATGAGCTACCAAACAGCAAATAGATGGTACCAGCTCCCTCTCGCTGCCAAGGCAGGCTGTAATCACACTGGTGACTTAGAAGTTGAAAGGCTCCTTATCACACCACCAAACTCTACAAACCAGCTACATCTCTCTACTATATGGAATTTTCCATCCCAATAATTCACTTCCTGCTGCAGGAAGATTTAAAACACATAACAAAGCCATACAGATGGGCCAGTTCAAAGCAGCAGGTTAGAAGTTCTTCTGAAAGAGGAGAGGTGGCAGCGTGTGGGTGAGCCAGCTCGTCCCACTAACGAAGCTGCCACAGTCATTATGTGCTGCTTCTACATACCACAAAGACGAGCTCCTTTAAGAAAGAATGTAAATGGTGAAACAAGGTAATGAGCAGAAATGCCAACATCTAGACTACTGCCTATCATTGCAGAGGGTATGGATTCTTTTCTTTACCAAAAAGAGTTGCAGTGGTTTTGTTTTTTTTGTTACAGACAGGTTCTTGGTATTTTTATTTGTTGATTTTTTTTATCTGATTTTAAAAAAAACCCCAAACTATAAAAGAATTTCTCCCCCCTCCAAAAAAACAAGCCCCAGGGGACATGAAACAGATTTAACAAGAATAACTATGTTGTCTTACAGGAGGTAAACAATGAGGAAAACCAACGACATGACATTAGAGAACTCCAAGACAAATACAGTCTATGAATACCACTCAATGTGAAGGCAGCACAGAAGGCGAAGAAAGGCTGGTAATATATCTACAGCCAACAGTCCTCCAGCTATCACAATAAAACATGTATGCATGTTTGGTTGATCGACTAATTCAAAACCTACAGCCTTGTAGCCCTCATCTATTCCAGCCGATGGGAGCCACAACAGCAATTTGCAACTTTCTGATGTGATAAATAGAATTTCTTTGTTTTGATTTTTAATTTGCATATTTATTGAGATGTGACTTGATCTTAATTAGTTCTCCTTCTCTATGTGGGCGTGTTTGTTTTACAGGTTTTGGAAAGCAAGCAAGCTTTGGTACCCTGTAAAGTAATTCTGGTTTTTCACTGACTTTAACAGGAGAAGAAGAAAAAGGGAGCCCAGTCTCTCCTCACATGTCAGCATAAGTGTTTTCTGATATGACTGGAAAACGCTTCTTATAGGTGCTTCCTGCAAACCCCTCATTCTAAGTCAGCCCACCTGTTAGGTCACAGCTGGACAGAAACCTTGCAAGTCAGCTGTTCCGCTGAACTGCAGGTGAGAAAAGACAGTTTATAGTTGTGGTTGATAAAATATGGAACATGTAGCTACATGCTGTACATGGAGATGACTGGCGATCTCTCTTCCACACATAACTCTCCTTCACTTGTTCATACACTTCCAGGGCATGGAAAAAAACTAGAGATTTCCTAAGTAATTTCTCCAGATTTTTCACTCACATTTTGCTTGGGTGGCAGGTCACTCACTCTCTTCTATTCTACTGACTGGCTCAAAATAGAATGTGTTTTATTTTTTTTCTGCTGGAAAGAACAGGCACTGACAACTGTCCCTCTTAGGGAATCTGTGACTATTGTTCAGGGCTGCTGCTTGACCTTCACTTGACAGGCCTCACAGTTGCAGAGCATTAGAGAAGGAAATGGAGCTTTTTTTCTCTTTTTTTTTCATATCACTCCTCTCACTCTTGTGAGAATTGCTGCAGTCTTGCCAGAGCGAAACTAGAAGTGAGTGGTTAAATGCTTCACACAAAAAAGGAGGAAAAAACTAAGTCTGGGGACCACTGCCGGTCATGGACATACCAATGGCTTCCTGTGAAGAATGTATCAACAAACAAGCAAATATGTCTTCATCTTCTCTCTGTAGCAAAAACTAACATCCCAGTAGCTGCAGAAGCACCCTGTCTGTAACCCTGTTTGCTCCTTTCCATAAACCTTCTCTCCATCATGATACGTCCCAATCCTTTGGAAGCTGCCCAAGGCAAGGATGTGGCTGTGTATAATCAGCCAAGAGTGTCTCTGATACAGTTCATAGACCAAATAAAGCAGGAAATGGCTTTCTTGAAATTTTTCAAGATTATCAGACATTTCCCTGTGAGAAGAGAAAACAAAAAAAGAAGATTTATGTCCCACCTAAACAGGCCAAGTACTCAGCAATTACAGCATTCTCCTGAAAGAAGGGAGCACTTTTTTCCCACTCAAGCAGGGACTGCAGACCCCACCAAATTCCCTGACCACAGTTTTCACCTGTCGGAACGGAAATCTCTCATTCTTTCCAACAAAGCTTTACCAAGTCTATGAACAGTTACACAGGTGCTGGTAAGTAAAGCGTCCTGTGGCTTTTAAAGATATGCTGCCTTCTCTGCAGTGAACTGAGATTGCCTTACTCTTCTTTGTTTTCGACATGAAAATTCCACCTTCGTCACCAAATCTAAAAGGGTGTGTGGTCTTGCACAGTTTTGTTTTTCAGGAATCCGTATGTTTTATTAAAAGTATTCTACAGGAACACTGCTTTTGAAGTCTTGTGATGAATTTTAAATGAATCTTAAGGAGCCACATTTGCAGTTATCCCAGAGTACAATTCTGCCTTTAATAGCTTCATAAAGTAGTATTTTAGGACATAACTGGAATAATTATGATGCTTTCAGGTAATTACACCTGTAAGAAATACACTGCAGCAACAAGATGTCAATGAAGAAGGGCTTTAGCCTGCCCTTTGTGTCTTGATTCACTTGCTACAAGGTGTGGTGCACACCTTGTAATGACTTTTTAATTTCATCCCTGCAATTCAGGAGCTCCCCAGACGGCAGCCTGGCTTCCCCTCCTGCCTGAGAAAAGCCAGACAAGGCTCTACTTATTCCCTGACCTCTCCAAGGGAAGAGATCAGCTGTGTACTGATGCAAGATGGCTCCAGCTTAAGGAACTATTGCATTCACCTCCTTTATTGCTACACAGTAAACAAAAACGGTATGAACTTTGTAGGCTCTGACGAGATTTCCCCTTCCAAAGACTCTGCCAAGGGCTTTTGCATCTTACAACATCTCCTGAGAAAATCTGTGCTAAGCCCAAGGCAATGCCAGGTGCCCTGGCTTTCAGCCCATCACAGACCATCCTTTCATGAACAATATGAACATAATTAAACACTGCCTTGAATTCTGTTTGCCATGGCTGAGAGATGTTTGGTCTTGTTTTGAGTGCAGGTTGCTTTTTTGTTGGTTTGTTGTTTTCTTTTTTTCTTCCTGCTGCAAATAGCCAAGAGAAAGGTGTAATTCATTGCTAAGACTTGTACTAATTAGATTTTCAGGAGTTCCCAGGGTAATTGTAGGCTGTAATATTTATAATTGATTTGGCCAGATTAAAAATGGATGTCTGGTGCACCACTTAGATAAGTAAGGAGCAAGTGGGGCTTTATCATTTAGAGAGAAGAGAAGACAATTTGTAAATAAAGGAAGAGCACGGAAAAGCAATAAACAGGCTGACTACTGGCCAATACTGTCCCCTAATGTTCACTTCGGCTTGCAACAATTTAGCCCTGGACAATGTTTCACTTGCATCTAGCAATAACCCTCAGTCTCCTCAGGAGTAGCTGTTTCCGTGCTCCTCATTGGTGAGAAGACGGCTGATGACTGCTGCAACAGCAGAGATGTTGAGTATACACCTCTCATCACACATGACGGGGAAACTGAAAAGCCTTGTACGACTATGAAGAACCGTGTTTAATTGAATTACGTGATGCCACTGGTACAGCTTTGATCTTTCTGTGAAAGACACAGAGGACAAGAAAACATTTTCCTTTCATTTGAAGGGTAGTAGCTTGACATTACACGACATTCCTGGATTAGAGATATCTCAGTTCAAATCCAGACATGTTTCTCATGCTAAACCAATAAAATTCACATCAGCTGGTCTTTAGACTTGCAGGATGGAAAAGCTGGTAACAAGCCAAAGGTTGTGGATTCGGTCTTATGAACAATCATTAATTTCTTCCTAATGGAGAACCAATCTATACATCAGTGAAGGGCTAACACTGCACCATTAGCATTCTTATAGCTGTACACTTGAAGCATTAATTAAACCCACTGACCTAAACAGATACAAATTGGCCACGAAACACAGCTGTGACAGTTAGTGCAGATCCCCAAAATAACTAGTCTTCCTTCTCTCATCCTTCAACAGTTTTTAAATTTTGTCTCTCTGTTTTTGTTAATACATTTACTTCTCAGGACATGAAGGCACCTTCCTGTGTGTACTTTAGGAAAGATTTGTGAACTTGTATATCCACTTTGGTTTGTGCCAATGCACTCTTTCACAGGGTGCAATACCTGGCTTGGACAAAACACTAAAGACCCTATAAATCTGCTGCTTGGAAAGGCAGACAGGAACAAAGTAGCTGCACTCCCAACAGCACTGAAAAGCTCAATCAGGATACCAAGTAAAGTCTCCACTTACTGACGGTGAGAAGTTAAAGATGAATCTAAATGTGGGCATAAGCGTGGTAAACTCTGGCTCCATCTCCACAGACAAATAAAGCAACCTGCTACATTTCAGTCACACCAAACAAGTTCAGCCACTCTGCACAAGTGGGGAGCAGTTCATCCACCTGAAACTGGCATCCCGCACCAGCTTCTGTGTGAACTCCTTAGCAGCAAGAGGCAACCATGAAGAAAACTTGAGAGCTGATCGCCTGTATCTGCACAACACTATGTTCTTGAGATTTGGGACAAATTCCTGGACACTAGAGCTCAAGGTCTGGAGCACAAATTGTAGACAAGCTGAAGACTTTTGTAAGAAGAATGATGATTTATTCAGGCACTATTGGGAGACTTGAGCCTGGGTTAGTGCCTTGCTAAAGCATAGTCCTGATCTTGCTTTTTAGATCCATATCACACTAAAACGTGATGTTTATTTAAGGGAACAATATTCCACAGCACCAGCTCTGGACCGGTACACAGGCAGCCCAACCCATGTTTGCTGTTGAAATCTATTAGGGGATCATATCCTAACAAGTATCTATGAGACATCTCACTGGTTTGTTTTGGAACCTTTGGCTAGACACTGCAGTCTTACGCTGCATGGAAATTTATGGTCAGCTCCAACGAAGCAACAAACAGTAAACATTTTAAAATCTGGTCTACAGTAATCTTGTCATATTCATTAAAAATGGGAGATAAACACAGCAAATAAAAGACGGGTGACATAAAATAGATGGGATAATATCCATCCACCAGGCAGCACTGTCAGTGGCTTGGGTTTAGTTTGAGTTTATGAATCAAAAGAAATGCTTCCAAAACAGGTAACATTTTTGCTTTCTAGAGCTTAAGTTTCCCATGGGAATATAAGCAGTTAAGTCTTCCTATATGGGAAGGTATTTACTAAGGCTACTGCGACTCATTAGGACACTGGATAATGTAAGAGTGGCTGAAAACACAATTTTTAAAGTGTCTGGGAGCGTTTCTCATAGTTTTTCTACCTGAAGCAGTTTCTTCTCAAAACGATAATCATGTTATTGATAATACTTAGCAGTCCGGTTACAGTAACACAGGAAGATTATTGGAATCCTTGTAATTGCTTTTGGGTGCTTCCAGTAATTCAGACATTGGCACTGTAGAGGGGAAAGAAATGTCGAAAGATTTTGGCTTAGATGCTGAAAATTTGTACTGCTGAGGATAAATAATGGAAAGGCATGCAGGTTCTCCTGGGTTCTGGTTTCCCTTGGTGCTGTTTCATGTATTTCCACTGACTTCATCCAAGTTTTGTTATTAATCCTATATATTTAATCTCAAGAGTCCAAGTTCCATATGTATATATCCCTTAGTTCTCTCTGAGCAACATAAAGGATTTGGGATTTTGAAAGTAAAATGTTTTAAGATGGCCAAGACATGTCTAGACTTTGTTTGAGTTACATATCTGTTTTATGTACAGGGTGTTTTTTGGGTCAGACAACTATGCATGCAAAGAATTGCTTGCACACCAGATGACAGCTAGAAATCTAACTACCTGACTGAACTGCTGTAAAAGACTAAATTTCAACAACCCTTAGAGGGGAAAGAAACCTCTTGATTGCTAGCTTTTCTTCATGAAAACTTATTTTTAGCTGATAACCACTCTGATGTTTCAGAGAATCTGTCTATGATAGACATGTATCTGTGTGTGTATATGTAAATTTGCCTACACAAGCACACAAAGCAGATCACTATCCGTTATCTCTCTTGCCTTACAGATAAATAAGAGATGCACATATTTGTATATACACTCCGACACCCACACATCTACACATCCAGATAATTACATTATTTGCTCTGTGTTCAGAACACAACTTTCACTACACGACATACAAGGTCTCAGGAAATACTCCTACAGCTATGGACGATCAATAGATGATCACTGAACCTTGATGCTGTTGCATTCAAGTGGAAGTAACCTCAGGGTAAGAACTGGCCACTGACCAGGGCAACCCAGTCCTTTGACTCTAGCCTTCAGGTGGGTGTTGACAAAGCAGGAGGTCACCTCAGACCATCTGGGTAGCACTTGACATATATTAGGATGGTCAGCAGACAGGCAGAAAGGGTTGTCTAAAACATGAAGTGTTATCCTCAGCTATTCGAGAACTTCAACTAGAAGCTAAAAGCAAGACTGTGTGGCAAAAGTTAAGATTTTGGACTCTCAGTAAGAAAATATGGACATATTCCTACTCCACATGAACCTGATTCATTCTTGTACCTTTTAAAGTAAGGAAAGACTGTCTTAGAAACCCTTCTGCATAGCTCTTTTTTTCTTTCACAATCAAGTGTCTTCACATGGGTAAACAATGACCAGGACTAAAAAGTATTGATCTCTGGTAAAAGAATTTTTTCTGTTTCTGGAGTGCCCAGAGAGGAGAGAGAATATGGCACCATGTGGGGGTTTAACAGCTGTTTTACCACTGAATACAGCTTTTAAGAAAAGTCTTCAGGCAAATCTCACCTTAAGAGTCATAGAAAACAAGTTTTCTTGAAGCATGCTGAAAGCAATTAATTTAAGGACAATATGATGACAAAGCACTGAACCCTAAGAAGTTCCAGTTGATGGACATCAGTCAACATGGCCAGCTGTCAAAGTAGCTTTATCTCTACAAGGTCCTATGCTATTGCAGATTTCTTGAAATGAATTCCCCTAAAAGTTATGCATCTCATTCTAGGGAACTTCATCATAACTGCTCTGAGAAAATTCCTGTAGTGTAAAAAGTTCTAAGACTAATATGGAACTTTTTTTGTCTCATCCTTTCCTGCAGAGAACAAACGTGTTTCATCGATATTATAATTAGGAGAGAAAGACTCTGTGTGTGTACGCACCCATAAGAATAAAAGGCAGAGAAGGCAAGGTCAAAGAAATCTCTCTTGCCTTTAAAGCAAATTGAGGTTAGGTTTATAGCAGAAACATCTGATGAAGTATGTGTGATCATAATCAATAAGAGATCCAGGATAAAGCTTCAGCCTCTGCCCTCACCCTAAATCTTTTCTCAGACATAATGAGATTCAGATAAAACAAATCTAAACACTCTCATTCAATGTATTTCAAAACATTCTGATCAATTATGTTTTTAACACCATATGGAACCAAATTCAAAACCTTGCTTAACCTCACTCATTACACAGCTGATTTGCATATGCTTTGGACTCCATTAGGGACAGCAAAAAATGTCACCTACAGCATATAAGTGGCAACTCTTGCTAATTCCTTGATCTTGCCAAAGCCCTGCCAGATGTTTCACGAAGAACCACAAATATTTCATTATGCTCTCCCTGCCTCCTAAAATTTATCTGTCAGGAATTGCAAGGATGAATTTTAGTGGCTTAGCACATAAGAAAAACAATCAGCATGGAGGGCTGACACAAACATGAAGCATCACCTTCATTCTACTTCAGAACTCAAACAGATTTTAAAGGGATTCTTCATGCCAGAAGGACCTACAAGCCAGGAACACAAGACACCCAGTAAACAGAGGAAAGAGGAAAAACAACCACCATTTGCTCTGATCTAAGCAGATGGCATCACCTTGCAAAAAGAATATAGTAAAGCACATAAAAAAGCTGCCATTGCTGTTTGTTGTACAATAGATCTCCTAAAACTTCCCTGTGTTCCTGTTGTAGGCTTTTAATAACGTTTCACCTGTAAACAGTGAGATGCTGTTTTCAGATGAATACATTTGTTGCTTGTAGCATCTATCAATTCCCAGCAGGGAACAATTTTTTAAATCGCTGTTAACATGAGTATTTCCTGAATATTTTATAAAAATCAATTTTCAAATGCCAAAATGTTCTATGTGTTTTACCTGGGAGTTGTAATTACATTTTCTTACTTTATCTGTTTGTGAATATGTCTGTGTATTTTTATCTGTGCATACACAAATTTGTACCAAAATTTTTACGAGAATACCAACCTTTCACAGAAGCAAGCATATTCTGAGTGAAAGCTGAAGCAACATAAACTGACAAAAGTATTCATTTAATCAAAATAAGACATGTATTTGGATGGATGGAGCAAATTAGAGCACAGCTTGCAGAGCAGTGAAACAATCCCTTCATAGAGAACCACCCTGAACACTTAACATCACTCTCTGATTTACAACCAAAGATAATAAAAGGTCACTTCTTGTGTGCAGAGTAAGTGACTGAAAAGATATGTCAGGCTGTGCATCAAGGGAAAATTGAATCATGAGGTTAAAACACTTGGGCTTGAAAGACAGGGGCTCTGCATTTGGTGGGCTCACAGTCACTTTGAACAAACTGTTTTTCTTTCTTTGTCCCAGTTCCCCAATTCCATGGACACAGAAGGCTCCATCACTCTACCTGGTCAGTAATCCTACGGCACGGTGGCAGAGCCATGGTGTGTCTGAATCTCTCCATCATCTGTCTGGTCTGAATGAGGGTGCAAAGCTGTTTGCCTGCCTCTTCTATGTAAGTGCCTTTCTCTCTGAAGAAAGCAGTAGGAAAATAGGTGCTTAATAACCTTGGTGGGTTTGGTCCAAAAGCTCCTCTCAGAAAACCAAGACTTCAGGAAAGAAAATCACAAGTTTCCAGATCCGTTAGGGAAAGAAGCGAGCGTTCGTGATTCTGCCAGACAGGAATGAAGAGTTTAGCTGGAGGAATGATGAGGATGTAGGACTCTTGCTCACATCAGGAGGAGAGACTGGTGCTCAGTAATACCAAGGATTAGCTGCCAGGTCATATTTCAAAGAGAAATGTTGTAATTCTCGCAGTACTGAAAACAACTAAGTCATAAAAGCAAAGGGGAGATTATTCAGATGGGAAAGAAACTGTGGTGAGCCGACAGATGTTCTGTACCCGGTCTGAACTCTGAATTTAAGCTGTCCAGCTACCCTGTCTAGCAGAAAAAAAATCAGCCATCCAGCTTGAGGAAACAAAGGCTGAGGACTTGTGCATGCTGATGCCAATGGACCTGAAAACCTCATTAGCCAGGAAATCTTGTATTTCCTGGCGTTTGCTGTTGGATTTACGTTTTCCTAGCTCCTCATTTTGTCTCTTTGCTTCAGGAAACTGCTTATTGCACCAAAATAAAGTGACATCTGCTCTTCTCATGGCGAAGTCTGTCTTCCAGGAACTGAAACACTAGGAAAAGACCAGATCGTGAGTTTTTCTGGCTCATGAATTGTCCCTCAAGGCATTGAAAAAGTCCACAAAAATTGTATTTGCCAGTACAAACTACACAAAACCAAGTGCTAGCATATACACACTTCACAGAGGGGATGCATTTGGGAAGGTGATACTCATGAATGCATATAGGGTTTCTGACTGCTGTGCACTGTGATAGAATCTCTCTTCTTGTTCCTTCCTCTCCAGCAAAAATGTCTGTACAGAAAATGATGCCATCATTTTCTGTACAGACATTTTTGCTGCACCAGCTTTACAAAGGTATCCCCACAACAACTTTTCTAGTGTAATGTAGTAATCTAGTAGTGTAGTCTGGTAATGTACAACCCCTTAAAAAAATACTGTATGATGCTGAAGAACCCAGCATCCCAGAATGGAGATAACAGGATGGCAGAGGAGGTGCAGCCAAGTTGACTGCTGCTTACTTTACCCTGAGTTTGCCAGGCTTATGCTGGACTTTCTCCTTTTCTGCACAGCCAACCTGCAGATAAACTGTGTCAGATTTAATGGTGCATGATACAGGCAATTCAGTATCAAGGAGAAAAAAAAAAAAGCATCTCTGAGGCAAGATGGGTTATCAGCTCAGCTCAAAAAGAAGCCTATCACAAAACACTGCCAAGGCGATTTCGAAAATCTATAATTTAGATGTTACCTTAAGCCTAAAACTTTGTTTGAAAACTTCACACTTCTCACAAGCAGACTAGCAAAGCCCAGGAGGATCAGACCAGCTATCAGTCCAGATGACAAAGTAATATACTTAGTATATATGAAGCGCTGTACACATGAAAGGTACAGGAAGGATGGCAACATTATACAGTTTTATCCTGCAAGGAATCAAAGCTGTTATTACACAGCAGTTTTCTCAGGGCTATTACACTCCATTGCTTACCCACCAATCAGCTTACCTTTCTGGGCTTCCCAACAATATGAATCACTTTTAAATAACAATGCATTTACTTTACATACAGGCTTTGCAGCCTGAAACATCCCATAGTGCTTTATGAAAAGGCAAGCAGACTGATGATTTATCAGGAAAGGGTCTGCTGATGTGCATGGAGCTGCACCGGCATATCCCAGCTGAGCAGCGGAACTCCTGAACAGCATCATTCACTGCTAATTTTGTAGCCATTTCTGAGGTAGGGAACAACATTGCTTTAAATCTTGTCATTTCTAGAACAGAAAGCGAAGAATTCTAAATTCAGTGAAGACCCAACGCAACAATTTCAAGGAATTGAAGAATGTAAGAAATACACCGTGTCAAAACTTGGCAAAAGCGCAAGGCCTAGGTCCCTAATTCTTAATACTCAGAGTAGGTTTACTAGTGAGTAAGGACTAATCATGCAACGATAATCATTTGATGATAATTACAACGGCAGTGAGAGCACTTTCCACATCAGCCTTACATACTTACTCCACAGATGAGCACTATGGCAAGGCATGGTGCAAACTGCAAGCACTCCTTGAAGAGTGGTACCTGCTTATGTAGTTCTGGGAAAGCACAGGGCTTGGAACGTGCCAGAGCAAGGTCAGAGAGGCTGCGTACACTGATCCAGAGAATCCCTCAGGCAGCTGTTTTCAGCCATGCTCCTAGCAAGAGGTGTCAGTGAAAGGCAGCACGAATCCTGCTGCTTGCCTTTCTCTGACACACACATTTACTTAACTGTCTCCTATGAGTTTAGGAAAAAAAAGCCAGAGCTAAATACACTCACGCAACTAAGGTTGTATTAACCTAAGTTGCTGAGGTGAATTCATTAAGCAAAATGGCTAAATTATATATCCAACGATCTGCAGTGATGAAGGAGCAAAGCCAGGCATCACAAGCCATAGCTTCAGAGAGAGCCTGCCTTCCACCTTCTTGTGCTGTTCTAGCAATTCCCAGTGCAAGAAAAGCCCACAGGGAGACAATCAATGAAGAAGAAAACTTCCCAAGCTATCTATTCCCTCGCTACTTTCAAGGTCTGCCCTCTCAGAAGCTTGGCATACCCTTCTCCCACGCTGTTCCCTATAGAAGGGAAATGCCTAACATTTCACTTCTTAGAGAGGGTCTCCTTTGAGATGGATTGACCTAACACCCCTTAAACTCAGACCTATCAATTTCCTGTGTTGGAGACTTTGGATTTAGATATCTTTGCTGTACTGGAAAATATCCACTGATAACAAGCAATTATTATTACAAGATATATTCTTAGAGATAGAAACTGGCTGCTAGGAAAGATTGAAATGAATGGGAGAGAGGAAAACCAAAAATACTATTCTCACTTTACCTGACAGGGTTTTAATCACTTTCCCAGCATGTCATACCCAAGAGCCCTTGGATAACTTCCTGAACGAGATTCGAATGACACCTACCACGTAAAGCACTTGATTCTCTCACGATTAAGCATCATTACCAGAAATGGATGATAGAGTTCAATGCTAATTTCAAATTTAATTTGGTGTTTGAAGCCATTAAAAATATATATAATCTCCTCTCCTCCCCACGAACTAGTATTTGGGCCCTGAAGGCATCATCCATAGCAAGCAAAAAGACTGTAGAGTTCTTTCTGTGAGACTTTACGAGTGTGCATTAGATGGAATGATTTATAAAGCAGACACTTAATATAATGCCTGTGATAGGAAGAATTGAAATCAAACAGCCTGTGGTTAAGACTGTTTTAAAGCATTAACTATAGTGAGGAGGAGGTGCTGCAGGAGAAGAGCAGAGGTTAATGTGCTTGTCTTTCCATTGCTGTGGATCTGCATGTTCAAGTCACAGAGGAAATGAACTGAGTAAACCAACCCTGGCATATGCCAGAATGACTTTGAGGTGCATCATAAACTCTTAGAGGGTTCAGAGCACAGGCAGACTGTGCTGGACAAGCAGCAGTAGCAGTAGCCTGGTGGATGCCTACCAGCACCCTGAGAAGGAACAGGTCTGCTTCAAGGGCAGTGTAATAACACGTGCTAAGTAAAGACAGATAGTCACAAAATGAGCATTCATGACATGGGGCTGAGCAATCAAGAAAAGAAGAGATCTTGCCAAAACATAAGGGTACAAAGGCGACTACGGAGGTGAACAAAACAGTAGCTGGCACACAGCTCAGGATGTTCTGCACTGCTGCCTGGACACTTGGTAGCAGACCTTCTGACCGATCGCTGAGGTCAATAAGGTAGCTGAGGAGAGCTGGGAATGGAGCTCCCTACAGCACCCTGTGGGGTTGTAACAGCAGCATGGGACAGACAAGATCATAAGGTCAGGCTTGGGCCAGTACAACATGGTGGTGGAAATTATGTTGAAATGTGTCATCCATTGATAAGCCCGGATACAACATGGGAAGCTCGTACTCAGACTGCGGCCTGTTTCCAATTCTGAAACCAAAACACTGTATTTTCCCATTTAGTTACCCAAGGATTGCTTCAGCACTTAATTGTCTACCTGCTGGCCTGGCCTTTCCTGCCACGCTGTTACCAGGCCATCAATGATACATCCATCAGGGTGAAACGAGCTTTGACTCAGGTGATAAATTGCTGGGTTTGCTGCAGCTGCTAACATCTTGTCAATGTTTAAACAATCTGAGCGTACACATATCTAGTAGCTGCTTGGTTATGTTTATTTTAGATGAGGTGCTACGCAGTTTCTTAGATGTGTGTGTCAAATATTCATAGATGGCAGGCTACTGAAATATTTTTCTGTAGTATTTATTTATAGAATTTATTTATCAACAGAATCAATCTTTATGTGCCGAGCTGCAGCATCACTTGTTGCCTTACCCATTTTTCCCAGAGAGTGTCTGTCTATCTAACAATATCCTTCTTCCTGCAACATCTATTCACTGTATGTCTGTACGACGTATCTTCCCATGTGTACTCATAGTATCCATCTCTTTAATTTTAACTATATATCTACCCCATGTGATGCTCGTCATCTATCTGAAGCACTTGTTGTATCTCTCCACACCATCTCTTATCTAGTCAAGGCTATCTGTCTCTCCATAGCGACGCCCTAGCCCTTTCTCTCAGTCACACACACTACCAGAGTGTAATTATGGATTTTGGAGCGCAGAGTTTCCTTTTTTTTTGCCAAATCCGGCTCACGTAACAACGATTAATTTATTTGTTTTGATGGAAAGGCTTGATGTGAGAAATGAACTCTGGAAGGGTACAAGTACCTTTGGGTCAAAGACTCTTTCCCAGGCTTCTTTGCTTCCCTGCTGTGTGTGAACTGTTCACTGCTGCGAGGGCAGGGAGCTGTATTAAGCTGCCGTTATCCGAGAAACTCATCTTCTAACAAAGCTGCTTCATTGACTGTTGCCTCCCTGCTCTCTTCCCTCTTTCCCTCTCCAATTCCCTTTTTTTTCCTCCCATCTTTCCTCTCTTCCCTCTCCCAATGCTTTGCATCCATTCCTCTAAGTCTGTCACTTCCCTTCTTCTGCCCACTTGGCATTCTCAGGACGACAAGTGAAAGTCCCTCCCTGTTAAAAATTCACTGCCAAATAAATATTAAAGCAGGGGGAAAAAATCCATTTGGCTCTGTGTGATTTATTGTGACTTGGAAGGCAAGGCCCAGCACAACAGGTTAAATAGGTTTCACAGCCTATTTACCCACTTCACAGGGGTATGAAGGACTCCATGACCCTCAGCTTTTAGAAAGCCTATGATCGGAAGAGATCTCCCCACCAAGAGCACCAGACTGAGTGAGATGAAGAGGGACACACTTTCAGGGCCAGGAAAGGAAGCACAGTAAACACTAAAATATTTTCTTGCTTTTTTTTTTTTCCTACTTTTTTTCTCACCCAGATGAATGATGACAAGAACAGTACAAAAGATGGTCAGGTCATCTGGAAGTGATCAGAGAGTCTGTTAAAATGTCAGAAGCATCCAAAAGAAAGGAGAGGGGAAAAAAAAAAAAATGAGAAAGCAAGCAAGCAAGTAGAGCACACTATGAAGAAAAGGAGGGAGGGGAAAGCTTATATGTCTCTGGTTTTGGTTCCCTGAGCAAAGACCCCAGTACTTCATAATTTTTCTCCAGGCAAGGCCAGTATGGTTCAATGGCAGAATAAAATATGCAGTAATTAATGAAGAGCTTCACCATTTCATGAATAGATTTAACTCTTTCCCTTCTTTAGAGCTGCTGGAAAAAAGACTGAGACAGATGCAAAGCAAGGCAATATGAATTAATTGGTATTGACGGGGAAGGAGCAACTGGTATTTTCACTGAAGTCAGCAAACTTGCTTTACCATTTATAGACTTTGGAGGGGAACCAGATTTCACCTGGAGAGCAAAGAACCTTTAGAGCCCTTCAGAATTGTCAAAGAGTGGAGACAAGAGATCCCTAAATGAAATTAAAAATATTTGGGCACCAGTGGTAGCTGAGGCGGTGGTAGAAATTCGAACTGCCTGCCAAGGTTTGGCACTGTATTGGACTGGACACCACTCCTCTGCATCAAAATGCCTAGTACACCTCATAATTTATCCTTCCTGCCTTTGTAAAGAGTTGCAAGATTTCTCTAGCAAATGCTTAGGACAGTATCCATATGTAGTTACGCAATGTTCTGAACGTATCGATAGATCCACAGGAGATGTCTGATACTAGTGCTTGTCTCCTAAGGAAGTAAGCTACTGCCGTGCCCAGACTCATGGCAAGGAGCACAGGGAGAAGCAGGAGTGGAAAAGGGAAAACGGTGAATGATGAGGTTGGGGGTCAGCTGCTCAAGAGGTTTTGACCAAATGTCTCTCCCCATGTTCACCTCGATCATGGAGCGAAGACAAAATATGTACTGATTGGAATGGGATGTGGAGACACTCCAAAGGTAGATCAGAAAGAACAATCCATTTCGTTTGACTGGGCTATATAATTTACTCATTGTGAGCAGATGGGTTATGAGGTCTGCCATCAGTGATGAATTATATTCATGATAAGTCATTCCCAGCTAATGAGGATCCATTATCATTAGCTGCTAAGGAAGAATAACGGCTTGCCAGGACAGAGTGGGGGTTTCACAATTTCTAGGGAGAAAATTCTGGGCTGGTAGCCACCTGGCAACTGAGTTTTCAGGAAACTGAAAACTTTCCAAGATGGATACCTTCTGCTTACTTCAAGCCTCGGCTTTTAATTTCTTTGGGCAAGTTCAGGAGAGGGAATGTAAAAGGAGGTGGAGGAGGAGGAAACGAAGGAAAACAGTAGTAACCGTATTTGATAAGACTGTGATTAAATCAAGGTCTCACTCTAATTACACTGCACTTAAATAAACTTTGCCTGGTAAGTAATTGTAATTAATCTGCAATTAAACATGTATTTATATCACCATTTCCTCCCCTGCACAGCTGTCTGTTTCCGCCTCCTGTTGTTGCTGTCTACTTGCCAAAATCTCTGAATTTAGCACAAGGGACTTTACATTTCCTTGGACTTCCTGGAGGAGATGTTGTGGGGGGCAAGATCTGAGACTCCCCTTATGCACCCCAAGTGCAATCAGCTAAAAGGAGCTTCTGTTTCCAAGCTGTGTGTGGGAAGAGAGATGCAGCTGATGCTGTGATAAACTAGATCATCTGAGGAAAAGGTTGTGAGGAGCAGAGATATAAACGAAGGGAAGTGGGTGTCTCTTTTCCTCTCACAGGAACTTGAAAGGGTACATATTTTCGCCTTTTTGAAATTTCTTCACATTTGGGCTAGAAGTAAACCTATTCTTCTTGCCTTCTATAGAGCACCTTTGATATATTTTCTAAAGCCAGAGATCCCTGTTTACTGCATCACGCTTGTGATTTGTTCATTCTACATGACACGGTGCAAAAGAGCTCCCTTACCTACACAGTACCTACAGGGGAGAGTCCAGAGCAAGGAATACAATTCTTGAGCTCCATTTTCAGCTCTTTAGGAGCATTCACTAACTCTAACTGTGTCTCTGTTTCCTTTATTTGCAGCACTGAGCTACCTATACATAACAACCCTACAGGTGGTCTTTAAAGTTTACTGCAGTTCTGAACAATTGGGTTAGGGAAGTCTGTTGTGGAAAAAACAGGAGGTTCCAGCTATTTAAAATGGAAACTAGTTCCTGTTAGGAGTCTGAAGGCAGCAAGGAAGGGAAAGGAATGCAGGGAGAAACAAAAGAAATAAACAGCTAAAGGGAGGGTGATAAAAATAAGGAGGTTTCTCATCATTGCGCAAAGGATGCCTGGGGCTAACAAAACCAAACCAACTTCTCTGCCCGACCTCCCTCCTTACCAGAGATGATGGAAAACATCTCCATTTGTGCCTCTGCTATCACATACCTCTAATTAAGGGACTGGAGAAATACCACCGTCACCCTCATCTGTTTGTGTTCAGTTGCTGAAAGGACACCATGCATCTCCCTGACAGGTAGTCATTACAGCTTCGTATGAGCACCCCTCCTTCCACCAGAAGTATCGAGCCTTCTGATAAATACCTCAGACAAGACCCTCGCTACGTTTCTGTTACTTGAGAGAGGTGAGCCATGAAGCCCTTACAGTTGGAAATCACTGCCGGGAGGATAAGGGCTCTGGTGGAGGAGAGACTGAATGATAGGCATGTCAGCAACGTGCCAGACATGCTGCTTCAAAAGATACACAGTAAAGGAGAGAATTCGTATGGACACATGTAGGGTGCCCAGAAGTGCATATAGGCACAAGGTAATATAATAATTTTAAAAAATCCTCATTATCTGAAAGTAGTTAAATCTCTTTGGTTACTAGCAATTTTGCCACGACTGCTGTGTTATAAGCTGTATTCGCTCCCTTCCTCCCTATCCTCCTTCAGACAGCTCTATTTTCTTCCTGAATAACTGGTCTCAGGAAGGTCCTTATGCCAGGTACTAGTAAAAAAGAACAGAACAGGCATCTTAAGCTTGACTTTCTCATCTGACAGTAGTCAACCTGATCTGCTGTGATCTGTCACGTTGAAGAGCATAGGTCCTAACTCTGTGACTCTCATTTTCCTTCCAAACCTTTCTTTAGCCTATAAACCTCAGTTCTACTTCCAGAAATAGGAGACAAAAGCAATACTACTGGAGTGACATTTTTCAGAGGAAGGATTGGACATGTCTTTCCCTGTAGACTCTCACTCCAGAATCACCATTTATTTATTGGTTAGTTCAGCAACATCGTTCACTCATAAACAAGCTGATCTAAATGGCATCCTTTCCACAACCAGAACCCTTACGTTCTAAATCAAAGGGGTGAAAATGCCTAAAGGTTGTCATCACCCATGGGTCACCCACACAGCTCTATGGCTCACACCCTTTTTTAATCAGGAACCGGTGAAAGAAGCGTCACCTTTTCAAGGTATGTGTACTGCTGCCCTCTCTCCCTTTGGCAACCTGTTGCCCACAGAGACATACCATTGAATCCACAACTGCTTTCAGTTTGATTCAGCTCTACTCAGAGGTGCAGACAAAAGATGCAAATGACCATTGCAGGTCAAAGATCCAACCTTCTCTTTTCTTTACTGGCTCTGTGAGTGCCTCTGTGTGCATTCTCTACCTGTCAATGTTAATGTAAATACATCTATTTCCAATCATGGACGGCCCTCAACCCCCTTACAAGGATATCCAAGATGTATCTTTGAAAATGAAGCTTAGACAAGTTTTGTGAATGCATGGGACCCAGTATCCAGCAGCATGGATGGAATTCCTTGTGTTAGTGCAAGAGACCATCTTCCTGAATCTTCCTGTGCCAGTTTGTCACACAGCTATCAGTCATCGGATCCAGGCTACTCAAGTCCTGTGTGCACAACTGCAGATTCGTTCCCTTCCAGAACCGAATACTCACAGTGAATCCTCGCTCTCACATTGGCTTTGGTTGACTTATTTGAATCAAAACGAGCCATGGGCAGATCTAAATATCAATGAGTGCAGCACCTCTTCCCTTCTGCATTCATTGGCACTGGAGTGGTAGACAGCAGCTGACAAAAATGTTTTGTGCTATTTACTTCTCAGTGGCCCACTAGACTGGTAATTTTTACACGCTAGAGCATGACCAAGAGTTACTGATGGGAATAAATGCTTTGTTGTTGACTTAGCCACGGAAGGAATAAGGATCTAGTTACTAGCAAATCCCAGATACTCTCTCTGAAATCCCAGAGTAGAGGAGAGCTGTGAGGGGGAACGAGGAAAGCAGAGCAGAAAGCCTATGATGGTAGAGGCAGGAGAGTATGAGATATTATCCTTCATTCAGCATGCAGATGAGTTTCCCAAGCAGGAAGAAAAATGGAGAAAAGGTATCTGACGCATCATATGCCATCTCTGCTGTCACTCACACACTTTAATTGCCCTTAAATCAAGTACAATAGCTTTCCCAGCCCTGAAATACGTGCTGTCTCTCTCCTTATACACATAATAAGGCCTTCAGGGATTTCAGAGACTTTAGTCTTGTGTGTCTCATTGCTCTGATCCTGAGGTTTCTTTCAGCATAAAATCAGCTGAAAAGCATCGAAAGGAACAACCTGATTTTTATAAATCCGTATTCTGCTTGCCAAACCTAGCTGAATCAATGAATGCCCAAGATTGTGATTTGGATTCTTTTGCAGAGAATACATTTGTGTACTGCTGTTGCCTTATGTCATCATCTACTTGTTATGCTGCTTGTTACTCCAGTCGTATCTAGCCAAGGAAGCAGTCACAGTAGAAAACTTGCAATATCTCTAATTTACATGAGATTTATAGGGATGGGCAAAATCTTTTGGAGCGGATAAAAAAGGAAGCCCCAAACACCTGTCCCCTCCCCAGACTCCAGAGTTCTATCAAAATTAATTCCTTTTAAAGAGAATTAAGGCTATGAAAATTTAGCTGAGGTCTATTTTTTTTCCTACTGCTATCTCCAGGACTAATAATATATTAAGTGGCAATGCAGCGTTATCCTGAAAATCTCAGCCCATTAGCGAATGATGGTCTTGCTAAAAAACATGCTGAGTACTTTGCTGGCTTAGTCTTGTGGGGTATTTGTTGTCTCATCTGGATATAAGGAGACGATCCAGAGTCCAGGTTGAGCAGCCCTTGAGGAGGAGACCTGGGATCAAAACAGTTTAAGTGGAAGGTGCGGGCTGGATTTTTGATTTCATTTTGTGAATAAATGAAACTAGAAAGCTGTCACTTGCTTAGGATGCACTTGGAAGCAAGGAGAAAGAAAAACATTGCAGGAGATAATGATGATATAAAAATCCTATTCTTTCGTTTGATTCCCGTCTTGGAAGCATTTATAAGAAATATATCTACAGGTGGGACCTGAGAAATGAAAGGGCAGTAGATTAGAGAACCTTTTCTACTACTGGTAGAAAAGAAAGTCCACTAGAATATGGGAGTGTAAAAAGTTTGGGGGTTTTAAAACTTAGATTGTAGCTGCCTTATTGGTTCCTAACACCCTGGCTCTTCAATGTTGCACAAAACTCCAGCCCCTTCCCACACTAAATCTAGATTAAAGCTCTTCTCATGTAATTCTAGTCAACTTGCTGGCAAAGACCCTCTTGTCTCATTTGGTCATTTTGTGCCTACGCCTGAAACTTGAATAAGAAGAGGTGTACTGAGTAAGGATAGAGATGCATTTATAGTATTGGGAAGAAGTTAGCACATTCACTGCCATAATGGGTTTGGGAGAGATGGAGTTTCCCCACAGCAGCTCTTGTGGTGCTGGGCTTTGTATTGGGAGACAGATAAGACACTGGTGTTGCAGCTGCTGCTGAACAGTGCTTGCATAGCACCAAGGATCTTTCCAACATCTTTCCCTCCCTTGTCCAGTGAGATGGGGTGGGCAAGATCTTGGGAGGGGACACAGTCAGGACAGCTGACCCAAACTGACCAAAGAGATATTCCACACCGTGTGATGTCAGCTCAAGTATATAAAGGGAGAGAAAGGAGGAGGAGGAGGAGGTCATCCATTTGTGAAGATACTTGTCCTCCGAGCAACCGCTACGTGTACCAGAGCCCTGCTTCCCGGGAAAGGCCAGACATTGCCTGCTGTGGGAAATAGAGAATAAAATCTTGCTTTGCTTTGCACGCACAGCTTACTTTTTGCCTTTTCCTATTAAATTGCCTTTATTGTACTCCACGGGCTCTTCCCATCTTATTCTCTCCCTCCTTGTCATGCTGAGGGAAGTAGGGGGGAGTGATAGAGCAACTTGGTGGGTACCTGGTGCTCAGCCAAGGCCAACCCACCACAATTGCCCCCACACTCCTTACACCTATGTGCTGCTAACACTCCACTTTGTGAGCTTCTAATTACATTTTACTCACGTTAATGGGCAACGATAAACAACTAACAGTAAGCATGAAATATGATTGCTCACCTCACATACGCACCCACAACAGAGAGCAGAAGAGGTTTCTATAAAGCATAGGAGGCAAATCAATTGCTCACTTATGATGTGGAAAGTGGTCTGGTGTGACTTGCAAGAACTCACTGAATGTACAGGCTAAATTCATCATCTGGCAGTGGCATGCTAGGTACTGGCTCTGAAATGCTGTCACCCAAGCATCAGCACTGCACAGGCCTACCATGTGTATCAGATCCTCTGGTACGTGACTTGAATCCTTCCCTTCCCATTTCTCACCTCTCAGAAATGCTGAGCACAGTACAGGAAATCAGCGAGAGCAAGGAGTGCTCAGCAAATTTGAAAACAATGTCACAGGTAGGTAAATATCTGAGGAAGGGATGAGCTGTCAAACATCAGCCCCTTGTCTCCTTTGAATATTTTGCTGCTTATTTTCACATATGCACAGGGTGTAAAGCCTATTTATCTGTTCTCTGCTTGCTCAAGCAATCTCCAAAGCCTCCTGCGCCCTAGCTATGATTCATTTCTGAATAATTTCACGAAAGGCAAACAGCATGTTTCCAGTTCCACACATTTGTCTGATATTGCTGGGCACTTCATCATTTGGAGGCAATTTTTTCCCACTTGTCTCAATCTTCTCTTTCCCCCTCCTTTCCTCCCTGTACATGTAAAACCATTGCCCCTACATTCTGACCTCTCAGAGATTGCAAATCATTTTAAGTGGAGGAAAGGTTGAGCTCCAGCTTTGTGCTTGATGCATTTTGTTTAAGTTGCTCGTGCTGTTCCAACATCTGTCATATCCTCCACAGCAGTGCAATCAAACTGTCAGGGCTGAGTGAAGTTTTGCTGATCCAATCTGCTCCTTCTGCGATGCCTGTCAAAAGCATCGGGAGGTGGTAGATACAGTTGTGTGCTCTTTAAACAACAGATCTTTATTTTTGCACATTAGAGGAACTGTTATTGTTTGTTTCTCTGAAGCTCACAAAGCGCTCTCTTGGCTTGCAAAGCCTGTTCAAACATGGTTGCAATCACAAGCCATGCTGCGTTTCCCAGACCCTGCTGTGTTCCTGAGGCTCCCCAGTTTTATATTCCCTCTTCCCACGTGAGGTCAGAGTGCATAAATATCTCTCCATCGTGCTGGTGTCTGTAGTTCCACAGCACATCTTGGAAGCATCCAGGAGAAAGCTACTTTTTAGATCCTACATTGTCTTAATTACCTCATTAATAACAAAAGGGTTGGGGGGGAAGGGGAAAAGAGTCATATTTTAATAAGCACCCTACTGGATACTGCACTGGGAGTTCCCAGAGGAAAGTTATTCCCTGTTAACGATACCAAAAAGATTGGATACTTACTAATATTATTGATACTAATACCACTAATCATCTGGTCTAAAAGGACAGGATGTTCTTTTATAATTTAAAAAGGTACTTTTCTTTATACTTAATACTTTTCACTTACTAAGGTACTTTCCATGTATCTTAACATCTGAAAAAATTAAGAAAAAAATTATTCCAGCTGTGCTCTGTTAATGTGCAGCAAGTATTTTAAAACACCTTTCTGGAATGATGGACCTTTTCACTTCTGACTGAAACCTTAAACTCTTGCTGTGAAACAGAAATTTAAGTTTTTAGCATTCAACAAAGGAAACCTGAATCTGAGGTGTGTAGCATGATTTTGCCCCGTTTCTGTCTGTGTCTCCCAGCCTAGGGCTTTCCCTTCAAGGCAGAAAGTCTTCTAATTACAGCAAAGTACCAATGGAAAAATGGAACTTAGGATGCCACTGTGTCCTCTTTGATACTTAGATTGGTTGGTGACTCCTGCTGCGATGAAAAAGCAGGTTCAGAAACACTTTGATTCATTAGAGAAAAAATTGTTTTTAAAAAAAATTAAAATCCATATTTGGTTCCCTAATACATTTGCTTCTCTAAAAGTCTCCATTTCCAAATCTAACTGGTAGGAAAACACATTCAACTTTCCATGATTTCACTTTATCCCCTCCCAAAGCACCCCAGCCAGGGACGGGATTATTCTCCCTCAAATAAAGAAGAAATCTCAAGGCCCTGGCAGAGAGGAATCCAGTGCTGCATATAGGACAGAGAAAGGACTGGCTCCAACTTTCAGCTTGGATACTGAACTTTAAAATACACACACTCTAAGTAAAACCATAGATTAATGACAAATAAACTCTTGTCTTGAGTCCAAATGTGCAAGGTTCAGGACTCTGAAAATCCCACTTGGTACGCAGTTGTCATCGCTAGGAGCTGCTCTTTTTTCTTTTACCTTTTTTGGCTTCTGCTATGGCTGTTCTGTAACTCACTTCTCAGTTCAAGTTCACAGTCTGAGTAAGATGGATCCTAAGACAACAGTCTCCCACGTAAATACACTGAAAGGAATGGACACTCAGAGCCTGCTTCTGAAAAGCTCTTTCATGTGACCTAAACATCTACTGTAAAACAAGGAAGGGGATAGAACAGCGAATGGCAGAGCTTCCACGAGAGTGAAATCTTAGCAGGTTGGTTCTACCTGGGAGGTCTGTTGCAGCTACTGATCACACATCTTCTCACACTGGGTTAACAACCCAGTCTGGCTCCAGTTGATGCTGAAATTTCTTTTGGATCACATCTGTGTTGTACGATGGAGTCCAATTGTGAGCTTTTTGGCAGCTGTACAGAGTACTAAGTATCCACTAATTTGAATTCTTTTCTGAAGGTATACATCTTTGGGGAATTTACTGCTTGCTCATCTCTGAGTTCAAGTAATATGGCAGGGAAAAACAAAACTGAAGGATGACTTCAAAGCTGCAAACAAGAATTTTGGTGGTCACAGAACCTCTCCTTATAAATAGGATCAATTAGACCAACTGAAGTGAAAAAGTAGTCAGAAAAGAAACAGTTGCAGTCTCTGAGAAGTGGCCACTCTCTGAGGCAAAGAAAAGCATATTAACAATTTTGACTAGAACAACCAGTTCTCAACAGCTATCCGAAGTTGAACTTTTAGCAGTGCAACCATCTTGCACTTTAAATCAAATAGAGTTTGGAAAGTGAAGTAGAAAATGGCAATTTTTAGCTGGCAAGCACTAGAAAATAAGAACACCTCCATCCTATTTTTTTTTTTTTCTGGTTGAAAAAAGAGGAAATTAAAGCTGAGTTGGCCAATTAGCCCCCACAATCCCCAAAGGCAAGAGAAGATCTTTTTGCGGGAAAGCCTTGAGGTGAAGCCAATTCAATTAGTTTCCACAGCAAAACTGTCAAGACCCAAAAAACTAGGTGGAATAATGAACTGATTAAAACCTGTAATTGCAATTCAATGGAGGAAATCATTAATCATGGAGATGGCAACATTCTCTGACTTCCAGACTGTGCTCAGATGAGTTGCCAACAAAAGCGACTGTAGGAATAAAGGGCTAATGTAAACTGGAAAAGGAGCATCCTGGATAGAAAGTCGTGGGGTTTCATGACTGACCCGAGGAAAAGAAAAATCTTCTCTAGACAATGAAAGAGCGGTAAAAAAAGTTCTTCATTTCTCAGCTCTTAGCATCCATCGCACATTAGAAAAGCTCCCTGCCTGAGTGTCAGTGATGCATGGACCACCCTCAAATCAAACTCAGTCCTTTCTCTTCCACTTTTGACTTCTTGTGTTTCTAATATTTTCTCCTCTTACCCATCTCTCCACTACAAGTGTTTTTTGTCCCATCTTCATAAGGGTGACAAACTGCTTGTGATGTCCCCAAAGCAGGTAGTACTCAAAAGAAAGGGGAAGCCACTTTGCCAACTGGCAGATCCTCCAGAAATGTTTAGACACCATCAGCATCCACACCCTCTGCTGATTTCTCAGCTGCTGCAGATGCTGTCATGGCACATGATTGCTTTGTAAAGAGAACCAGAAAAAGGAACCTCACTTCCATTCAAACAAAACCCGATCTTAATCACAGGTAATATTTTTAGCTAAGTTTTTGGCAATAATAACTCCAAAGCTCAGCCGGGGCTGCATGCCATGGCTCTTCATCTTCAAAACCTTCACCCAACTCCTTTCTCTCCTGCTAGCCCTTCAAGATTAAGTCATCATGATTAAGCTCAAGAGGCCAGCAAAGTCAGTCACTCTCTTTTGTCAGCCTAGGTTTTTCCCTTATCTGACTCCTCTCTATCCTATCTCTAAAGGGAAGGGCTAGACTAAGCTGCTGAAAGTGTCAGGCCAGCCTGGAATGAGAGCGTGCAGGATGATAAAGAGAAATGAGGTGGTGACAGAGAGGGTGACAAGAGGTCTAAAAAGCCAATACTGCATCAAGTGTGCGTAGCATATAAAACTGATGAGAAAATTAAATGCATAGCATGATGGGAAGGGACTGCTCATTTATGCTAGACCAGAGAGAAGAGGAAAAAACTGGGTGTTCCTTCACTTTCAGAACTGATTTTATGGCATGTAATATTTTCCAACGGTTGGATACCACTTCACCTAAGATTCCAGGGAACCCTGCAGGTGTTGTAATTAACAATGTCACCACTAAGTGGCTCTTTTACAAACAAGGCAGGTTCAAACCGGGGACATGAAAATTGTCCTGCTGCGAAGAAGGCGTGTGAAGAAATAGGGTGAGAATGAGTGAAAGCTTCTCTTAGCCTACCAGACTCTTCCCCTGGAGAGCTCCGAAGAAGCAAAACTTAATTAATTGTAACACCACTGAAGCTCTGCAGAGAAAAAGTCTATTAAGTTCTGAGCTCTACCCTTCAGACTGCCATCCAATTCCCATTGAGCTACTTTAGGACAGTGCTCAGTGTCTCTCGTGACAATGTTTTTGGAAATATCAACTCACCAAAGCAGTTGTGTATTGAACGGCAAAAGGGCTCTGATAATGTGGGGACAGAAAAGGCGTAATTACAGATCTCATGGTCTATCAGACCCTTCTTAGGTACCAGGTCTTTGCTTAAGGCATAAAGCAGAAGACGTAAGAAAAGTAAAAGAAAGAAGGAACAGGGAAGGTGGATTTTCACCTTCTCTTTGGCTCCATCCAAACTAATTCTTCCCTCCAAAATTGGGTTTCCAATTAGAACACTGTTCCTCACTTCAGAAGCGAGAGCTGCAGAGAGTGGCTACAGGTAGACTTTCTGTCTCACAAATTATTGCAGCAAGCAGAGATGCAGCTTATGATAAACAAGCAGTATCTGAGTTGTTTGCAGAAGGTACATCTTTGGAACATATCGGAGACATACTGAGCGACTCTGCCAACCACCTAACTTTAAGAATGAATAAATACAGCCTTGCATTACTGTAATGCTTTAATAGACTGGCTTGCTCCCTCTGCAATTTCCAAATTTTGCTCTTAATATATTTAAATCCATAATTTATTATCAGCTTATTCTGCCACTAATGATCTCAGTGGAAGCTTGCCTGTCAACTAACCCAGGTCAAGGGAGGAAAAAAATCAACCCAACCTGATTTAAAGGCTGCAGCTTCCAAGTTGTGGGAGCAATGTGGGAGTTTAGAAGTGGAATAGTAGCTCCAGGGACAGTTTAGAGGAATGGTTTTTTTTAGTGTGAAGTGAGGATGAATGTATTCCTTTGCCACTGGGAAATGGAGAGCTGCATTAAGCAATCCGTACCCTGGACTCAACAATGCTTCCTCAACGACCAGATGGGAGGTAAAAAAACATAGGTTCAGTCATTTCCATCTGGAAATAGCCTTCTCAGCATTTCACTGAGTGGAAAACTTGCTGCCTTCAGGCTGCCTTGAGGTGTGATAGTTTCAAGGTGCTGCCTGAATTCTTACCCTTGTTATACTGAATAGTATCACGAGGATTCTCAAAGTAAGCTCCCAACAGCCTCCTACCCCACAAAATTCATCTGATCTCACTTCCTGCACAGAAACTTATTTCAAGCCTTCATTTTTTTCTGACTTTACAAGAGTAGGTGGGAACAAGCTACCTTATGTTTGTCAAGGATAAGAGGATGCACACAGGTAGTATCCTTGACACACCTACATTGAATAGCCATTGTCTGTTCACTTGGCAGAAACTTGGTCACATAGCCAGATCATAAAGCGTACTAATGACCTGTGAGGTTGGACAGACACCAGGATAGTTCTAAAATCGCCAGGGAGCATATTCTGATATAAAAGATGAAACTGAGGCAGAGACAGATCTCTGAGATTCCCAGACACACATCCTGGCTTCTCTATTCCAGGATCCTGGAAAACTAAACAACTTAGAAGACAATCTTCTGTCAAGATCCATTTTTGGAGTCTCCCAACTCTGCTGCTGCTTTCTGGGTGACCTCACCAATCTTTCTGAAATTTCTAACACTCCTCTGGGTCCCCCAGAGATTGTGCTGGGATATGTTTACACCGCCTTTCACTTTTGTTTTCAAGACCTTGGCCACGTTTATTGATTCACGCTTTGTTCCACAGCACTGCATTTCTGCTGAAGGTGACCCTGTCTCCCCCGAGACTGGAGTGTTACTCTTGTGAGGTCATGCTCTAACGCCCGCCTGGCTCCTATAAAACATCACTCTCTGAACTGCTCCTGATGGCCGGGAGTTCTGCTTGTAACACATCAAACATGGTTCAAAAGTGAGCACTGACTGCCTTGATGAGGGGAAGCTGGGATTATGTCAAAGTTCTTTGTGTTTTAAAGGTCAACACATCAACTTCACCAAGGGGCTTTCCTATGGCTGTAATTGCAAACCTTTTGCTCAATGTAATCATACATCTATGCCTTGAAAAAATCTTGAGTTGGTGGAAAAAATACCTCCCAGAGAATTAGCATTAAGGAAGTGGAACTTTCTTCCTTCAGACCACAGAAAGAAATCAACTTTTGCCTTTAGAAATCAAGTAATCTTGGCATTTCTCAGCTTTCCAGCTGCTTACTGGCTACTGACCGAGCTCCACTGGAGGCAAGCTTTCACAGAAAGTTTTCCAACAGATAGGCCCAGCAATTGACGTCTAAACTCTTTATTGAGCTGTTAGTTTTAAAAACATATTAACCACGAGAGTCATGACACCTTTATGTCTAATATTTAAAACTGAGATAGGAACCAAAGTTTATTCATCTGGACTTAAGATTGTCAGCAGCACTGTCCAGTAGACACCACACCTCAACCACCACTGTGTCACAATAGGCCATACATGTACCCACTTCACAGCACTGACATCCTAATTCCTTTTACTGAAGAACTTTTTGAACTAACTCAAACTTTTTCTTCATCCATCCAAGCTGTTGCTGCTTGTACTACTGCATTTAGAGCGTAAATAATTCCCTCCTCCAAAGAATTTATATTGTTCTCTGGAAGGTGTTTACAAACTTTGATCACATCCTCCCAAGTTCACCCTATTCTAGACGACACAGCTTTAGTTCCTCACATCTCTCCTTCCTGCATTTTTCTAATCCCTCCAGGGCCTGTCATTATACCTTTTTTTTTTCCCTAGCTTTTCGTATCTCTCAGAAACTGTGGAGGGTGAGAATCGCACACTATTACTAAGTGCTACAAAGAAAAGCAGAGTAGCTAACAGTGCTAACAGTGTCTATGTTTAGGATAGTCTGAATAACAAAAGGCAACACATTTCAGCCCTACAAACACGATATAAACTGTCTTGACGTGTATCAGCGAAAGATCTAGTCACAAATACATCTTTATACACCCTCACAAAATTTCACCATATAGTTTGCTAGGAATTGGGGGGAATTACTGAAGAATGACACTGTCTTATTTATAAATTACGGTAGAGAGGACAGATACGAGAACAGGAAAATCCAAACTAGATTTTTCTCCCCAGGAAAAATTCTTTGCAGTGTAACGGAATCGGTGTGTTCGTGTCACCATTTTCGTAGAGTAACATAGCACTGCATGATAGGATTACAGTGTTCATATCAACACATCGCTTTCGGAAGTGATGCAGGGCCATCAAATTGTAAATCCTGAGTCACGTATATCATGATGAATGAGATCTATGGGGTTGTTCACCTGATAAACTGAAAGATGTAACCATAAAAATAGCGTTACTTCACAAGTTTGCTGGCAGCCCTCCATGAAATGCCACCTCTCTCTCTGTACAGACTGCTAGGAGGAGGCCAGGCAGATGTTGAGGAGGAAAGGAGCTGGTATGGATCACCAGTTCCCAGTGGGCATTGTCCAATGCAGTCCTTCTTAGATGTGTTTGCTTTTCTTCATAAAAGGATACAGCAAACTTCAATCCCCTCACATCATTAGAAATGTTTTCAGTTTCTTTCTACAGCCTAAAGTGCTGTTTAAATCTCCAAAGAAGATAAAGTTTAAGTCTTCCCCGTGTTTAAAAAATCCAGAAACTGTCAGCATATTTTTGGCATTTTACATCTTTTGTATAAACTGTCCAGATTCAGACTCTGTTCTGTAAGCATTTCATCCTCTACAAAGGTCATCAAGGAGCTCCATTGTCTTCTTAGTCACTTGAAAGTTTACTCAAAGTCTCTCCCAATGTCCTGTGACATCTGGTGGTCCAGATCTCACTTTCCCAGCATATTCCAGAATGTTACTACATCTCCTCCTTTTCCTGAGAACTCACTCCCTTTTTTTTTTCCAGCAGCTCCTGAGGATTGCAACACCAAACAAAACCCCAAACAGAAGAATACAAAAGAGACAAGATAGCACTACTGATAATATTCTGCCATTCTGCATAAAAGTAGGTTTCATCCTCTGCTGGAATAACGTGCTTAGGTTTAGTCACTAAAAAGGCCAAGTAGAAAGAGACACAGCGGAGGGCAGCAAAAGTAGATTGCATTATTATACAGGGGGAAGAAAGTAATCCATTACAAGGAAAATGAAAAGCTTTGGGATGATGAGGGGTAGAAAGCAAAAGAGGGAGAGCAGATATATGAGAGAGCACGGCAGATAACGTCTAGAAGGGCAATTACTTGTTCCCTTTCTCTCTACTCTTTCCCATAACACAAGACCTGGAGGGCAATTTGCAATTAAGGGCCACCTATTGAAAACGGACAAAAATGAAACGCTATTTAGCATGTAATTAACCTGTGGAACTCACTCCCACATGGTATTCCATGGACAAAGAGCTCAGATAGAGCTCAGGAAGGATTAGACAATACTAAGAAGAGGTAAGATAGCATTTTGCGTTCCACCAGCTTGGATAAAAATAAAATACAAAGAATATCAATCCCCCTGCTTCAGGGCCTAAGTTGTTCATTGTGATCAGCAGCAGGTAAAGCTCAGCAGGATGTGAAAGATGCAGTTCTGCCAATGAAAGCTTTAGTGCACTGCCCTTTCCCGTGTGCTCCTTCTTACTTATCTCAGATGCTTATATGGCTCCCACAGATTCAGTATGTGAGTTCATTACAATCAGTAACATATTCATCACCACAATAGCCTGAGAAGGTACAGAAGAGCTTTTCTCCCTATTGTTCAGACTATGAACTAAGAGACTTAGGGACACGCTGGAGGTCACGCGGGAGAAGGGAGCAGAGCGCTGCAATGGCACAGAGCACCTGCTCCATGAATCCATCCTGATCACTGGATGGATCTGTATCCCAGATCAAAGAGCTAGTCATCTCCATGCCCCTTTCAAACATAGTTGTCCCAATACCAAGCACACCAGCAGTCTAATTAAATAGCGTCTCTAGCAGTATCAACACAATTATTTGCATCAGCCTGACTGTTTCAGCGACAGCAGTCCTCAGACGGTACCTCCCAGCAAGTTTCTCTGATCCTGCTGACACCCAACGCTACCCGAGCAGTTTTTGTCCTCTGGGATGAATTCCAGCTGGCAGTGCTGGATGGCATAAGGTCTCTTAGCATGTGATGTTTCCCTCCTGCTGTGACTTCTCTATGCTGTTTTTAGTACACAAAGCCCATTTAGGGTGCGGCCATGCAGCTGATACACGGTTGGTTGGTTTTTTTTACCTAAGCAATCCCAGAGTCCAGTGGAACTACTCCCATGGGTTGCACAATCTGGCAATCTTTTAAAATGACCGATGTACAGAAACTGACTTTTCTCCATGTGGAGGTGGGTCACATATCTCCTTTTTCAAACAGTTGTATGTATATTATATCTCTGTTACTTTTTGTATTATATTTATTTTTAATATATATTTAACTAAGAAAGGGATTTATCAGTCAATCTCCAATGCTAAGAAAACTACAGCAGTCCTTTAACATTCTCATTTCTCTTTTTTTTTCTTTTTTTTTTTTTTCCAAACTTTTTCTTTTCTTGGAGCAGTTTTGCCCTGAGATGGAAACTTAAAAGGTCCACCATGATCTTTGCTGGAAAAAAGAACCCACTTTGAAGCAGTGGTACAATGAATACACAGGTCATTTTGAGAATAAAACATAAAGACACACTAACCATGAAAGTTTTATTTCCTTCACAAGTGATAAGCATGTATGAAGGAAAGACTTTTTTTTGCTACCTTTGGCCTGTTGTGGAACACTTGTTAAAAAAATGTTCCTTGATACTAATCTCCAACTGGTGTTTCACTGATCTTGAACTCTAAAATGTCACTAACTTTCAACTGGTGCTGCAAAAAGACCTAACTTACATATCTGTAAAAGAGTTTTATTTCAATCAAATCTCCTTCTTCTTACTTTCCTGTTTTCCTTCCTTCCCTCCTTTCTTTCTCTCTTCTGCCACTGCATTTCTGCTTTGATTTCGATTTCCAATTAAAAAAAAAAAAAAAGACAAGAAGAGTAGCTATTCATCATACAGAATAAGACTACTCTTAATTTGGCCAAGATCCCACTAAACTAACACATTTTCCCTTAATCTAATATAGCACATTTTTTAAACTGAATTTAGCTTGTAGTAGGTTCATCTACTTCACCAGGGCCCCAGCCAACTTTTCTGAACTGGCTAGTGGATCCTGAACAGATGCCAACAGTACCTTGTGCTGGTGAGAAAGGTGCTTCTTCAGAAACACGTGGGATGGGAAGAGAAAAGTGGATGCTCAGAAGATTAGGAACGAAGAGTTTTAATGCCACTTGTTTCAATGCAACCTGCGTCTCTATACTGAAATGTTACTATAAACAGAATCAACCCTGTCACTTAGATTTCATGTGCCATGGCCATGAACATGATAAAACTTCATTATACAGCAGATTTCCATGAGGCCTCATTCCAAACCTGCGTAATGCAGGGGCTTGAGATACGCTTCACATAAGGGAAGCATCAATCAAGGGTCCAGCTCAGGATTCTACTGACAAAGATCAGTAGAAAATTGCTTCATTAAAGGATCTTTTTACAAATCAGGAGATCAAAAATCTAATTAAATACATTCACAGGCAAATGCAAGTTACAGATTGCTTGATCATTGGCTTGATGGGCACAAGAGGTGCACAGCCGAGTCGCGCAGCTGGACAGATGGATTCAAGGATAACGATAATATCACTCCTTTGGGAAAGAAAGGACTCCAATTCCACGTTCGGCAAGACTGCCAGAATTTGTCAGTGCTCCACATTACTCCTTAACCTGTATCATCATTAGATAATTAACTCTGAAGTTCGCCCTCTGAAAAAGTAATCTGGTTCTTTAATAACGCATTTCGCTACAGCACCAGTGAGCCAATATATCATAACAGGATAATCGTACGCATAGTTCTTGCCTTTCTACTAGTGTCTTACCCCTCAGATCTAAACAGCGGACACACTTTCTATAGCACTGCTCATCTGAGCATATCAAAGTGTTTTATAGAAGTTCATTATAAGTAATGACCAGCTGGCACGTGTGAATAATTTACAGGGTTGTAGAAATGAAATTCCTACTGCTCTCTCACTTTATTTCTCCACTCCTCACTTTTTACCCTTTCTCTTCTTCGCTCTTCCCTCTTTTCCTGGCCACTGTAAATTAGGAATGTCAGTAATCTGAATAGCTTCATAAATCACATCTCTAGGAGCCTACATCTACAAATACCTGGCTCTGAATTTGAAAACATATCTGAAGCAGAAGCCTAAGACATAGATCTGTTCCCAGAACTAACTGTGCCAGTGGAAGGGTTTCTGCCTTAGCTACTTTTTAGCTTACATCAACTGCTCCATTAGCACTAACTTAGCATTTTATCCAGGTAAAATGCAATGGTAACCAGTAAGTAGGTGTGAGCTACAAGGCAGCAAGTGGGAGAGAATCTTACTCTAAAACACACCCCACAATTAACTTGAGAAAGCCAAAGAAATTAACAAACTTGAAGCCATTAAATTCAGTTAGAGTCACTTCTGAATGTGTCTCATTAAGTCAAATACAGTTCAAGCATGTGAAGATCCCTTATTGATCAACAGGAAAAAATAAGCTTAATTTTCAAAACTGATGGGGGTTTTCCTCCATTTTCTGTAGAGATTTTAAACAATTCTGTTCAATCTGTCTTTGCTTTTCATTTTTCTCAGTCAGCTTTGGGAGTCTATTTCCCAGGGCAGTCTACATTTAACAGCCATAAGCATTTAAAACATAACTGTGAATTGTCATAATTGTCATCTTGAGTAGAGGCTGGAATTTCTGGGGTTTTTTTCTTTTCTGCTTTTTCTTTCCTCCCCGCCGCCCCCCCCCCGGATCTTAATTGCCTTTTTCATCATAGATTTTAAAAAAAAGTTGATACTCAGGGGAGTTAAATACTTGAATAAGAAAAGAATGGTGATCACTCTCAGAAGCTCAGAAAGGAAAGCAACTCAAAGAACCAGAAGTAGAAAGGTGTGGCGAATGGCTAAAGGTGTGACACAAAGCCCAGTGAAGTACAATGGCTGAACACAAAGGAGGAAGGAAAAAATACAGCAGCTGTCTACGAAGCCAATAAGAAAAGGTTAAAATGTTAAATAACCAGAAAGGAAAAGAAGGGAGAGCTTTCATGGCAGGAAAAGAAAGAGCAAAAGAGAAAGAAGCAGCACAATGACAACATAGTCTTATAGACACAGGAGGCAAAAAGAAAAGTGTCCAATGATAGAACATACTGACAAAGAAAAATAACCCAAATCACAGATGGATTTCCAAGGCAACATGTAGAAATCAAACAAAAATTAAAGACAAGAGATGAACCAAGAGAATTGCTTAAAACCTCCATAAAAAAACAAACCAAAACCACAAAACCTTTTGGAAAAAAGCAAATAACCTTTTCTAGCTTAGCCAAAGCGTTCATTTTCTAAAAAGGCCATTTTATGACACAAGTTTTCCCATTTGGCTAACGTCAACCAGCTCTAGACATGTATTCCAGGCCCCTAGGGCAAAACATTATGTGTGTTTGAAAGGAGAACATCTTTGTTCAGACCTTAGGCCAAGAGCAGCCAGGGGACCCATCAGTGCTGCAGAGAAAAGCAACAGAAGAGAACTGTAGGGCACACTTTGAACGTCAGATAGCGCCCAAGCAGTCAAGTATACCTCAGATAAACAGTCACTTTTAATATCCACAACACATCATGACATCTTCAAAATATTTCAGAACGCATCCTTCCACATCAGCTGCTACAACAGCTTCTGCTGGAGTAAGCTAAGAAGTTTCTCCAATATGCAACCGTGTAGTAGCTGCAATGTGCTGAAAGGAAGTTGTAGACAGGTGGGCTCGGGCTCTTCTCCCAGGCAATTAGTGACAGGACAAGAGGGCATGGCCTGAAGCTGTGCCAGGGAAGGTTTAGGTTGGATATTAGGAAGCGCTTCCTCACAGGAAGGGTCATTAGGCGCTGGAATGGACTGATCAGGGAGGTGGTGGAGTCGTCATCCCTGGTGGTGTTTAAGGAAAGATTGGATGTGGCACTTAGTGACATGGTCTAGCTAGGTGTTGTGGTGTTGGGTCATAGGCTGGACCTGATGATCTCGGAGGTCTATTCCAGCCTCAACGATTCTGTGATTCTGTTTGTAGAGCACTTCAAGGATTTCCAGGTCTTTAGGAACCTGATCTTTAGTAGATCAGCCAACTCATTGCAATGAGGAATGTATAAGCAGCTGGACAGTAAAGTTTCAGTGCTTCAGCCTAGCTCATAGAAGGCTTCACCCAGGTGGGACCACCATCAGTATCTCCATGATTACTGTTTCTGCTCTGTACACGAGCAGAGTTTCACCAAACCATCATCCCCTTCCCAAGAGCCTGCACTTGACAACAGAGCACAAAACCCCCTCCACGCACCAAAGCACTTGCCCAGAAGAACAGTTGGATAGATGGAGAACACTACACTATTTCAAAGCTTTGAGGCCAGGCTCTTTTTTTCTAGCTACCACAGCTGCGATGAGATGGAAGTATCACTCTGTAATCAGAGCTGCCAAATGGACGGATCAATAGAGAGCTATCAGCAATTAGCTGATTTGTAACTGCCTGGCACATTTTTTATTCATTGAAGCGGGCAAGTCAAGATGCCTGGGGGATAAGCAGTTTCTGGCATAGCGAGACATAAGGAGAAAGGGAGAAAAGGGAGAGTATTGTTCCTATTGGAGACTACCCCTTTTCCCTCCCTTCACTGCTCTCACAGCTTCGAGGCACGTGAGCGGGTGTGCGCGATGTATCATTACAGAACCATCTGACTCGTAGCGGAGGCCAGGTGGCACGGTAGGCTAATGCATCTCTCTTTCACTCTTGGAGTCAGAGGTAGAATAAGTTTGCCAGTCTCAGGGTATTTCCATGTGGACTTTTTTCTGCTTCAGACCTGTATGTTCGCTTTCTTCAACCACAGTTTCCATGACTGAAAGAACTGGCAGCATCACAGGCCAGGATTTAGTAGAAATGAGAATTGCTAGAGGGGCAGTACTGGGGGAAATAGGTATAAATCAAAGACTTGGATGGATTAACAGAGTTACATGAAAAGTCTGTGATGAGAGTGCCTGGAAATATCCAAGTTTATAGTGAGAGAAAGAGCTGAGGAGAACTCTGCGAAGGCCTGAGATTAGAAGAATTTGCCATTCAGAACCATGAGATAAAAAAATTCTGTGGCCTCTGATCAGCAAGATCACAGCTTTCCTTCACCTTCCCAAACAACAGGAAAAACACCCAACGTGTCAATAATGAAAACAAACCACCTTTTAGCAAGCGCTGATTTTTCAAATACAGTTCTAGCTGTACGATCTATCCTGGTTGGTTTTGCTCTGTTGTTATTAGCTGTTTCTTGAGGCATCATTGCTTCCAGTTCTGGAATGCATTAGCGTTCAGCTCGGCTTCAGGGATCATCCCACAGGAGAGAGGTAGGGTGAATTTTTCAAAAAGCAAGACAGTATTATTTTTTCCACTAGCAGTTACTATTCTTTCTCAGAGGAACACCTCCCTGCTGATACTGTCGATCCAAGTCAGCCCTCACCCTGAAGGGCACTTTACTTCTAGTCTCCACTTCACATATAGCTGTAAGAGCTCAACCATGAAAGGAAGCAGTAGGCACATGCTATATCCCAGCTGTAGCTCTCCGCCTCTCTGCTACTTCACCCAGCTGGAGAAGTTTGGCTTCACTGTGCCCTGACTGAATTAACTCAAGTTCAGGCAAGCTCAGCATGAGTCTTCTCAGTTCCAATAATGAGGCCAGAGGGAATCATTTAGGATGCTGTCATTAGTGCAAATACATAACCTTTGAGTTCTTGAGGGTAATTTCAGCTCCATTTCCATAGCTGGTAAAGAGTCTATTGTGTACTGACTTGAGCCAACTGCAGCAGGATATTTCAAGTCAATCTTAGTTAAGCCTGATAGCTCCCCCCACCTCCACGTCCCTTATTTATATCCAACAACTGGACGTTGCAAGTCAATGACCATTGACAACATGACACATGGATCTACAGACCTAGCAAGTCTAATATCAACTGAATTGACAGTGCTGAATTCTGGCTACCAGCAGAGGAGAGAGAAATGTTCCAGCTGCCAATATGCGTGCCCTTGCATCGACCTTGGGTGAAGCACCCTCGGCCTCAGGGAGCAATAGAAATCTATCAAAATTCGTCAGAGTGCCAAATTCTCCATACCTTCCAGCAGCTTCCTCTCTTCCTTCCTCTAGTACAGGTGGACAACTAATCAGAAACCTTTTTACAGGCATTTATACAGCAACCAGCTAAAGCTTTAAGGAATTAATAAGATGGCGGGGCAGGGGGGTGGTGGTGTTTCCTGATAGAATCAGGGATCTCACCTCTTCTTCAAAGCCCACAGGACCACATGTTCAAAACATTTCATTCACTCTTCAGTTTCCTTTTCCAGTCTTGTTTGCAAAAAGCTCCTGAAATTTCTCCTGCAATTGAGGGGGCATTTATAGTTGTCACTTTTGCCTACTCTGAGCATCCATCCTCCACATGAACAGCTACTCCCTGGAGTTAAAGAGGACATCTGTTACTTTCCAGGAGGGAGGTTTGCAGTAAAGATCCGCTCACAGGAGAGGAACAGAGGTTCTGTGAAAGTGTGGAGCCTTTCTGCCTTCCTTAAATGTTCCTTCAGGGTGCACTTCAGCTGACTGTGAGGAACTCTGACCACACTGTAGCTAACCCCAGGATCTAGTGCTACCAGTAGACAGACAGAGGTTTAACACAGCTGAGAATCAAGCCTTAGGTCCCAACACAGCTTACTCCTACTACTCTCTAAACCCACAAATGTCAATTAATAGTGAATGCAGACAGTGGTCTGCTTGGAGCAATCAGAAAATGACAGATAATTTCCTACAGCCCACCAAAGAGCACAACAGCAAGAATTTCGCATTAATGTGGGTCTGGGCTGCAGCTGGGACAACTGTCTTGAAGTGCAAGGATCCCAGTTCTAGCTCTTAAGCTTCAAACCATAAAACCTTCCATAATTCACTTTGTAGACGAGCAAATTCATTGTTCAGCTGCGGGAAAGCACTGCCTGTCTTACTCCTTTCAAGCTTCTCAGAGTTGGAGCAGAACATGGGAGTACTGTGAGTGGGGACTGGGCAACGGGACAAAATGCAAAGTGAGAAGAAATCTGCTCAAAATAACAGCAATAAATCTGAAAAGCACTTATTCTCTGTCTACATAGTTGGCAGTATTGACAAACCACATCTCCTTTGCTTTTTCCACAATTACACTATCAACCAGACTTCTAGAAGCAACAAAAACTCTTTATCTAGTACTGGTATACATTGAGATTTGAATTACTTTTAATGACAAAATGCAGGTCTGAGTGCTCTCACTCGCATACAGTAGGTCTGAGACATTAGCATCAAGAGATGCTGTGAATACGTCGGGGCCACTCATTACTCTCAGAATAGCAGATGATCTCTGCTAAAAGGGCGCACTGATTTGCTGGTCAGAACCTCAGCTTAAAAGGCACAAGGCACCCCTGAGTTTGAGAACGACTCGTTTCTTTATTACAGGCTTTTCACCCATCTTCACAGACACACGTCTGCAACTCATGACTGCAACAGGCTCACCAGAGACACTGCAGAATTTGGTGCCTTAGCATAACAGCCACTGCTCATCGCTGAACGGTGATTATCTTGTCACTTCAGCATTCCCTTCTCTTAGGCCGAGACGGTTAAGTTATCTGAAGAATGCCTAAAACACATATTTTTGAGAGGGAACTGTGAGGTGATGGATTACGGGAGACTGCCAACGTAGGCACCAGAGCCATTAAGACCGACTGAGGCCTGATTACAGTTTTACATAGCGTAAGGGCACATCTGAAGAGGTGTAATTTAAAGGCTCATTGCTCGCTTCCTACCCAGTGTTGTGCGAGAAGGGAAAACTGCTGGAGTCTGGTCCATTTCAAATCACCTGTTTGTGTTCTACTACGGAACAGTCGACAAAAATCTCATGAAATACTAAGTAATGAAAATGCTGGGCTCATTCTGAATTGTTTCCAAGTGATCAGCGAGCAATCGGAAAAATAGAGCTGGAATTGATGGAACATTCCCTGCTATTTGCTTTTTGTAACTCCCTAGAAGTTGGAAGCCTGCATTTTGTTACTCGCGCTTTCCTGGAGCTCTTTTTCTTAGGTGTTTCCTTACGCCATTTATTTTCTGCCCCGCAAAGCTACCACTAGTGCACACACGTCTTGCCACGCAGGATCTCTATAAACCAAGAAGTGGATTAGGAAAACGAATGTCACCTTCTGCCACTGAGAGGTAGCTGGAAAGCAGTAGGTTTTATTTCCATAACGACCTTTGTTTCTGGCTCTGCTCTATTACTTAGGAGCAAAATCATTTCCATACAGTGGTTAAGACTAGCAGAGCATGTTTGTCCTTTTAACTTAGATGTGGGCTCTATTCTGACCCAGATAAAGAACCGAACAGCTGATTTAGGCTTTTTGAGTTTTCACACGTGTGGGCCAGCAGGCCCTTTAATTTAGCAATACATCACGAGGCAGGGAAAGATTTGGTTTTCGCCTTGAAAATGCAATTACCCACCAAGCTGCGATGAGGGCTTGGGGTGGTTTTGAGGCGTTTACTTTGTGTTTTTAGTGATGAAGCTCTTGTTAAAGAGAGATACAATTTTTTTTTCTGACTAGCTTCCACTTCCCAGTGCCAAGCAACACCTGCTCTGACAGCATCTCTGTCTTTTTTTCCTGCCAGGATCTACCTGCCAGCCTCTGTCATGTTGCTGCTCATATTCTTGTCTTTTTAATCCCTGAATACCTTTTTTCATTCACTACTGTCAGACACCTGGAGCAGGAAGCTGTAGACCTCCTAAAAAAATCTCAAACCTTGAACACATTCACAGGTCACCAGGAAAACTACTGCACCAAATAAAAAAAAACAACTATCTTCGGCCATAGGGAGCAGGCTGAGTCCCATAGCCACCAATTAAAAAGATGCACTGATTACCTGAGCCAGAGTATTTCACATGCAGTCATACACATTTGCTGGAGAAAATCTGTGCTTGTTTGAGTAAAGCAGAAAAAGTGACAAACGTTACGAACATTTGTAAATTCAGTGAGCGCTTCAAGTCCTCTTTGGGGTGATGAGCATCCACGGGACACTGACAAGGCTCTCTGCATCTGGACCCAGATCACTCTGTCTTTATCTGCTTCAAAATCCAGCCCAGGAATCCAGAAGCCTTTGCTCTCTTGCCCACTAGCACAGTAGGAATTCAGACTCACTTCCTTCCCACCAGAAAGAAAGGCAGTTTCACAGCCAGGACAGCGATATCTTGACTGCTAGGCCAAGTAATACAAATTCTGCTTTGCAGGAGGAGTTGGTCCTCTGAGGTGATCAGGGGCTCGCAGTAGCCTGGGCCACAGCAGAGGAGCCAGCCCTGCCTGTTGTCCATGCTGCAAAGCTGATCTTACAGCGGCAACCTTGGGAATACACAAAGTCTTCAGTTCCCTTGCTGAGCAAGATGCTGCCTTTCAGCAGCGGGATGTTCTCTAGCAGGTACAAAAGGGGGCAAAAATGACTATCAGATTTAGAATAAGGGTTTAGGTTTAGGATTGTGGGTTTTTTCCATGGAATGGTGGATTTCCTTTATTTTTTAAAAAGCTGTTGGAAGTGTCTGGCTAATGTGATGAGAGAAAGGAGTGAGCAGGTACTTTAAGAGTGCCATTAAAAAAAGATAACTCTAAAAATACTCTGTGACTACAATCATGTGAGTCCTGTGGAGATCATACGGAACATGAATCTAAAGAGATTAAATGAAGGGGAGGATGGAAAAACATAAGAAAAATAATTTCATATGAGGTAACATCTTCCTTAAAAAAAACAACCCAGAAAAGCTGGGATCCACAGAGGAAACACCAGGTACTTTCACAGCTATTCCCTTGGGACTTGGTTGCTTTCCTGAGACTCCTAATTAATTATACATGCTAGTGAAGAGATACAATGCGCCTTTGAATAAAATAAAAAAAAAACAGAAAATAAAATGAAAGAGATAGGGAGAGAGAAGACAAAATGATTTTGTTAATCTAAGTTTGAACTAATTTCACTTTAATCAGAAGCTGACAGGAAAATGGCAAGCTGTGCTGCTTGCCATACTCAGCAGAGATGTCCCCACTGTCTTTAGCTGATAAAACATTTCACTGCTGACCTCCAGAGGGAGGAGAACATCTCCTTTAACGCTGTTGAGTGCGGTTTCAACAAGTCTCAGTACTTATTACAATCTGCTCCATGGTCATCACTCCATCAGTCTGAACAAATGGGATTTTTATGAGTCTAAGTTGTTGAGTGTTTTTTTTTTAGGGCAGTGTCTGGCTCTTATAAACTGCCATGACCTCCAAGACAAGTCCAGCCAAGGCAAATCTAGGTTAAAAAAAAGACTTTTGGCTCACCAAAGTAAAGGTGAAAAATCTTTTCAGTTACAGCAGTTTCAAATGGTTGAATATCAGATTTCTGCTTTACAAGTCTCAAGTGTTCTGATCCATGGCCCTAAGTAATGTATAGAGTCCACAGAAATCATCTCCATCCTCTATATGGCCTCTTCCCTTTCTTTAGAGCTTCTAGAATGTACTCAACAGTTAGTGTTCATTTATATAGTTCTTTTGGGATTTCTCCAATAAAGAACAAAATCCCTCATTGTCCTTGACTCCAGGTATCAAAACAAAAATAGAAAGCATCATATCCAGAGTCAAAAGGGCCCTCCCAAGCAAAACATAAAACTCGCCCTATGAGCGATCCCCTGTCATCCGCACAAGCAGATGCGCTGCGTGTTTTGCATTCTGACAACAACGCATAATCCCAGCTACTCCAGACTAAGGAGTGGGAATTTCTTTCACTGCCAAGGGCCCTTTGGAAAGAAGGCTTTTCATGGAAGCTCAAATGCCTCCACTGAGCAGAGCTCAGGTAATAAAGTGCAAAAAGAGTGCCTCTCTCGCTCTTCTCAAGTAGGACATTTCAAACAACTGCAGACTTCAAGTGAGAGGTAATCTATAAATTGAATCCAAATATTAACAAGCAAGCAACTTGAATCCTGGAGCACACGTGATAGAGGCTGCCATGGAAAGGGATGCCCTTTGCACCAACAGTGATTATATTCTGACCACATACTGGCAGCCTAGGGGTTGCCCTGCAGCAGGTCCTCACTGAAGGGGGAAAAAACCCACCATCACCAAATAATAAATCATTAGAAAAGCCATCTAAAAGAAATGGTAAAAAAATACCTTGCTACCATCTCTCAATGTGCTACTATAGGTCCATATGCCAACAACATAGGATCCAACATCCTTGCAAGACTGAGTAATTGTGCTTTAGGTGGCAAAAGCACCATCTCTTCATGGCTTCCAGTATTTTCCATTTAGATCAGGACACTCTATCTTCCGCCTTTATACTATCACAGACATTTCTTCTTCAGGGGTAAGAGGTCAATTATTTTCTTCAGACACCACACACCACAAGACCGCTCTCAGGCTTGCTCGATTTTCAAGCAAGCATCTCTGAGACTAACCTAAAATTTACAAGGATATTATAGACATCCTTCAAATCCCTCATTAACACTCCCATTTGCTGTGTTGCCTGTAAAAAATATGTAAACGACAGGCTGTAATTTCTGACTATTTTGCTGATTGGTATTGGCAAATCATTTCCTCTCTCCTCATTTTGGACCCGCCCATCTGTGCTCTCTTGCTTTACCCATAAGCTGTGAGCTCCTTGGGGAAGAACAGCCCTTCTGTTACAAATCTGCACATTGCCTGACACTGCAGGGTCCCAGATCACATTTCTAAGACGCTGAACGTGCAAACTGCTAACAGCAGCAACAGCAAACACAACCATTTCTGCTCCTGCTCACTTGCATCTGGACTGTCAGTATGTAGCAGGCAAGTTTGTCCAAATCTCATTTTACAGGAAACCTGGGGGCAAGAGTCATCTCTCATCTGCAGAGATGAGATCTCTCTTTTCCCTGCCCGTTTCCCCATGGCAGCAGAACCTGGCTGCTCTTCGCCAGTCGAAGACCAGATGTGCCACTGGTCGGATGCCAATTGGCAACTCTTACGTCTCTGTAAAAAAAGGGTACTGAAAAAAAGCCAGGTTAAAACCAAAAAGATTCTCTGGGACTGACCAGAAATAGGGCAGTTGGATATGAACAGTCATGTGAGGAGGGATGGATTGAAACCACCAATTAACCTCAAGTAGGTCAAAGAGCCACTGCAGGCTAACACATTCCAGTCACTGATGACAGGGGCTGAATTTAAAGCAACGGCCTAAAAGAGGAAATCATTATACCACTTGCCTAAACTCCTGCGTCAATCTGCCTTCAGAATTAAGTAGTTTAGACTGTTTTTATCAAGCCATACTTCCATGTGCAGCACTGTGACCCTCGCTGTGGCAGCACAGACCTGACATCTGCAGTTAAACTTCACTCTTTCAAATGTGTGCAGAGCTACGCAAGAAAGAGCGCAAAACCCCACTCGGTTTTCATCAATTATTAAGAACTTTACTGCTTTAACTTTCTTCTGACTCCTCAAATAAACTGATTGTCTGGATTACTCTCGCTGAGCGAAACTTTGTAGTATTTAATGTTCTCTTACTTAATATTCCGAATCCGGATCTCTGCAGATGCATCTCCAGCTCTCCTGACTAGGTTTGAGCTGGTAAAGCCACTTCTTATAAAACCACTTCAATCTTTCTAGTTTTAGAATGACTTTTCACTCTCCCAGTTAAGTCTTTGCCATTTAAGGTATGTGCTACAGACTGGAGCTCTCAAGTCCTTTATTACCACCAGCTTTTTAATCCACGACACACCACTGTTTTCCTCCTCTGTATTTCACTCAATGTACCAACATTAAAATCTACACCATGGGGTTTGTCTGCCTGTTGTTTGTATTCTCTAAATTGCAAGAGAAGAATCATGCTACATGACCCCACATACCCAGGACTAGCATTGCAAACAGTGTCTAATGAGACACGCTTTTCTCCTGCCATCTCTCTACAGATTACACTATTTTAATTTTATAAATAGCAATTCTGCAGCACTTTTCATAGTTCCCTGTCCATGCAGTACACTTTGAAGAACATATCTATTGACATGTGGTATATTTCAAATAAAGAAATAAAATCCTATAACATGAAGGGGGTTTTGTACTATGCTCAAAGTTAACATCACCTCCCACTCTTCCAACACGTGAACGAACCTTATGTCCACAGGGATGGTGAGAACACATGAAGGGCTGGAGCAAAAAAGAACCAACAGAACAGTGTGTGCTGGATCACTGCTGGCCAGTTTCCCTGTAGGACTATGTGCAACTGCTTGTGCAACCCCTCTTCAGCACCAACCTCATCACTTAGGTCACATTTATGTCTGTCTCATAGTGTACATGATGATCCCAGATGCGTCACAGCAGGAAAGGAGACAATCTCTTTAGGTGAATACACAGTAACACACAGAGGTGACTGCTCATTGACAATCAAACATAACTGAGCTTCCTCCAAAACACAAAAAAAGAGTCTGATTTACAGTGTGAATAGAAGATTGACAAATGCCCTGGTGTTGTCCAGCCTGATGATTCTAAGATTTCTTCTTCTCTCTAAAATGGAGCATGTAGACAATCTCTTTCAAATTGCTTTGCAAACCACAAGCCAGATCTACACCTGTAGAGTGCACAGTCTCATGTACACTTCCTCAAGGCTCTTTCTGCTTTTGCTTCACATTCTGGCATCTTCCTCCCGAACTGTGCCCAGCAATTCTGAGCCTGTCAAAAAGAATTTTTGCTTCTCCTTGCACGGCCTCTATTATACAGCCCTCACATACTTAATAAAGGTGTCCTGAGAGAGAGGGTGAAGGCCAGGACTATAATACAGACTGTGATGCACCAGGGCTATGTTTTGCTTCCTATAGCTCAAGAGAGGTGGGGGAAAAAAAAAAGAAAAAAAGAAAAAAAAAAAAGTAAAGCTAGACTGTGTCTGTTGAAGAACAAAAAGAGCAACAGTGCTTTATGGCCACTTTTACTCCACAATCCCACACTTCAGCTTCTAGCATAGGACCAAGATAATGAGAATTAAGCAAGAGGTTCCCGAGGACAGAAGCACCCTTCTTGCAGTAGGTGATAACAGTCAGTGTCACTGTCACTGCCTTCTCTTGCTTAAAGAACCCTTTTCAATTCACCAGAGCAAAATGGCATCAGGGCTAACACACAGACACATTTTGATCATTCTGTTCTCTATTTCTTTCACTATGTGACAAACGAGATGCTACTCCTTCAAGTGTATTCTCTACTTACCAGCCTGGTTTCTTGTTTCACATTGGGTTTTGCAGATACTATACTTTAAGGAGTCAGAGTATGATCGAGTGCCAGCTAATGCTTGAATAAAACAGCCTCTGAATCCAAAGATGGAATGGAGAAAAAGAAAAAAGTATGTCTTGTACAGATATGTCAAACTTCCATCCTCAAAGTGGCATACTTTCTTCTGAGAAGCAGCTAGAATCCATTTGAAAGGATCTTCAATCTGCACTGCTCACAAGAGAAAGGGTGGCTACTCCAGCTTTTCCCTCCGGGCATTAGGTCACATATTGGGAACCAAGGGAAAATTGTATCACTTGGTACTTTAAATCAACTCTCCACATATCCTTCTTCAAGAAGTACCTTGTGTAAGGTAGGTTAGGCCATTTTCAAAACAATAAACTTCCTTGAGGCATTTGTAAAGCAGGACTTAAATTTATACCCCACCCTCTGGTTTAGAAATCTATTTCTGGAATTATTAATCCTATATTACTTTGATATCAACATTCTCTCTGAATGCAAATAATACCACCTGAGATGCAAATTGCCCACTGGAAGTCCCTTTCTCCCCCCATTGACTGGAGAGACTGCTAGGGAAGCAATTTGTTCTCCTACATAGCCCTGTGATGGGCTTCATGTGGGCTTCACATTAGGTGGGAAGATTTAGTCCATAACCTCCCAGAAGAACACCAGAACCTGTACTGCAAATACACACGTAGCTTACTGCACCCTGCCTTCTCCATGCAGATACCCTTAAACCACACCCTGTTGATATGTCTAGAGTGGGATGAAAAATTAGCAAAGAAAACTCACAGGAATGCATAATAAGGATCTGGAAAGACATTTCTTGTCAAATATGGGCTGACCAATTATCCAGCAGTTTGAACTAGTGACGCTACCAGTTTTTGAGAAGCACAGAGCAGGGATTAAACTGGTTCCTCTGCATGGGGACAGACTGGTCAAGTAAATGCTTCCAGTAACACACAGAACTGTGGACCTGATCATAAAGTTTTACCTCCAGCTAAAGCTGTATTATTTCACAGAAACTCACACCACTTCCAACTTGATCAGTATATAGCTCATACCTTTGCTGACACTTCTTTCCCCTGTTACAGGTTGCTGTAGGGAATTCCATGCCCGAGGCAGTCATGCTGACCACCAGTTAATGTGATTAACCGTACAGGCAAAAAGTGACAGATGTTGTGTCTAGAAAGCAACAGGAGTTTGGCATGGAAGCGTTTCTTACAAGATGCAAATACACATGTGAGCAGATCATCTCATGTGAGTATAAAAGAAATACAAGAGTACTCCACTGAACCATAAATTGTTCTACAGTTACACCAGAAGCTACAGAAAAATAACACCCCCCCCTCCCTCTAAATAATTCAAAAAAACCAAGACATTTATTTCTTAGAATTGCACTGGAATTCACTTGTCAAATGCTTTCTTGCTTTTCAAGCCTCGGTAACTGCGGGAACCTGTACAGAAGCTTGGATTATGCAGAGCCTCTGTGGACTGGTGGGCAAGGGACAGGTGATGAGGTGAGAAATGCAGGGAGGTTTGGCACAGAGCTCTGCAAGTTATCACATGGATAACACACATCCACAGATGTACACATGCTCCGTGGCTACATGTAAGAGTATCTAGGAAATTACCAAACTAAATATATCAGTAAATGCAAACGGAGACTAGTAAAAGACAATGGATTAACAACTCAGAGTAGAAATTCCAGCTCCACTACAGACCCAGAGAAAAGTCACTGTGATTCCTTAGGGTGAGGTTTTCATCTCGCTCGAATCTGTGATTCTTTCAGATCAAATAAAGTACTGGCAGTGGAAGATGAAGTTTTGTCTCAGTCTTTGCAAGTAAGACGCACATTTGAGTTATGGGACTCTTATGAGCTATGATACGCTGGCTGAGTACACTAGTTTCGTTTGACCTGAATTTTTAGCAAATAAATTGTGACCCAATTTTTTTTTTTTTGGTGCCACTTAAGTGAAAAACTTAATCTCAGATCAGTTTTGCAGAAATTGGATCACAATGGTAGATTGTGCAAAAGGCCATGAAATCGACAAAACCATAAATGAGAACACACTGTAAATCTAATAAAAAATCTTTTTCTTGTCCATGTTACTACTAAATCTTCTGTCTCTTTTTATTTGGTGGAGGGAATAGACAGTCTCCCAGGCTATAGGTCACTTGTCTTTTAACTTGGTACATTTCCAATCAAGAGAGCTACAGGCATAAAGAAAGGAAAAGAAAAAAAGAAAACAAACAAAAGACTGACACATCCTTTAGCCTTTTGTTTCCATAATATCCACTGCTATTTCACTACTTCTGTGGTTTATCACTGCATTTAGAAAGTTACTGAAAAATGTTAATGGTCTGGTGGCAAAGCAGCCATTGGGAATGAAGAATGAGCCAGTAAGGGAATGAGGGTGTGCAGCTAATGATTTCCTACGCGAGCTGATTAAACATTGCCCTTCCATCTCTTGCCACCTAATTCCCTCCACCGTTGATTTATAGAAAAAAAACCACCACGTACAGCTCCTGCAGTTTTATTAGCAGGTAACAATTTAGCACCATGAGAGGCTTTTTCCCAGCTTCTAATTTTCTTATAATGAAGAAGGAAAAAAAAAAAAAAGAAAGAAAAAAAGATTAAAAAAACCTTAATTATTGCAATGTCTTTGCTTAAAGGGTGAGGGGAAAGGAAGTGAGGGAAGTCGGTCCAAAAAACCTAATAGAAATATCAAGGAGGGCACCAGGTTCAGCACTTGGGATCCTGTTTGTGATGAGAGGTTCATTACTTCGCAGAAATCATTATCCTTTTCAAGGCACAGAAGACGACAAGAACAAGTTCCTATAAATGGTATCTGTCTGGTGCTATTTCAGTGGGTTTAAAAATAGCTCTACACCTCATTTTCCCTAACACAGCAATGTCTGCTGCTAGGCCCTTTCCACTAAAAGATTCATGACATTACTTGAAAAACCAAGGACAAGAGAAATGTGCCTTATTTCTTTTTATGATTTTTAACTTGGTCTTTTTCAACACGAGGCCCAGTTCTAGAAAGAGAAGCGTAACGGCAGTACCCTAGCCCTGCAGAAAGCCCTGCTTCAGTTAGCTGCACTCCTTGGAAGAGCAGGAGTACAGATGTGGGACGTCCGCTGTGGTACGAGTTCATGAGGTACTGGGAAAAAGCTGCAGTCAACTCCCACTGTGATCAGTGATTCCTGTTAATTCCACACCAGGGAAGAGATTTTTGTAGCAGGACTCAGTAGAAAGTAAAAAGGTAGAGGTTTCAACCCTCTAGGAGGAACTAGCAGCGCATTAGCGAGGAGTTTACAGCAGTTCAGATGCTCTTCGCTCAGCAAACCAATTGGTACCTCGAAGCCAAATGCATCCTCTATTTTAAACAGAGAGATGGATCTCATCTCAGACTAGGTCCTCCTGCTGATCTCAGTGGATCCAGCACTCAGACACCTTGGTGCGCTCCCTTGGCAGATAACCATTCACTTTCTCTAGGTTGGGTGGGTTTTCCGCTGGCCTGACGTGCTGAAGCGGTTGTGAGAGTGAGACAAAAGCTGGAACTGATGAAGAACGAGAGGCAGAGATGTAGGCAGCAGTTAGACTGGAAACCATCTAGGTATGAGTTATAACGTTATCTCAGGGATGTAGTTAAAGGACACACTAGATCAAACCCATACATATCCTGCCTCTGTTAGCTATCGGTGCCAGGTATTTTAGAGAGAAATGCAAGATACTTCTTCTTTAGTAAAAGATTATTTGATCTGCCATGCTGAAAGTTTTCGCTTTAACTACATATAATTCCATTAATGGCAGTCTGGGTTTGCACAGGAGAAAAAAATAAAATAAAAATTTGAGCTCCTTCCTAAATGACTGCAAATTTCATATAGGTTGTAAAAGTTCTATCTAAAATACTCTTATTCTTGTTATAATACAATTTTGACTACGTAGCAACTGAAAACTTAAGATCACCAGAAATCAATCAACCTTTTCATTGTATTTGAGTGTAATAAAATATAAACAACTTTCAACAACATTCACACACAACAAACTCTCCAGGATCAAACTGAGTCTCCTTTAGATTTTACTAGAAGCCCACCAACAGTGATCACTGTGTCATCTGAGGACTTTTTTTCCCCTTAAGCTTTCCAGTTTCTTGGACAAAGCCTTTGTATCTGGATCACCTCCAGTGCAATGACTTCATCTTGGCCAGGGCTTTAGCTGCCATGGCTACAACAACGAGCCAGGTCCTCAACAGGGAGAAATCAGGGAATTCCATGAAAACACATGGAGATACACCTACTTAAAACAGACATGAAACTAATAATTTAAAAAAATCAATATCAAGCTGTAAGTGAAGACCAATTCAAAAAGAATCTTTTGATTTCCCTCTTGAGATCAATGGAACACATCTATTTGAATTTCCAAAAGCAAGAGAAACAAAGCTGGCCTAGTATCTCCTCAATTTTGGATGTCAAAAGGTAGTCACCTACACTCACGTAGATTTTTTAATTCTTCTAACTCTCCACACACACATTTTTTCTTTCCTTGGAACAGCCACCGACACCAGAGCCCATCATTCTGTAGAAAAATTTCCCAGTCTGCTTTCTCTCCCCCAGACAGATATATAGATGATGCAATTTCCCCTGCCATCATTTCAGAATGAAAAGCTTTTGATAAATCTCAGATTGCAAAGGCATTTGTCCCTCTCATTCTCCCTGACTTGTGCACTGAGAATATGCTACAGCAGAATGAAATCCAAGACAGAAAAGAATGTGTATGAGTTGAGGAGAGAAAATTATTTGAACAACAAAAAGGGCACAGGCAGATTTCCCTAGAGTTCAAAAATTCATGTTGACCAAAAGGTCATCTTGGCCTTGAAGGAAAACCAAAAAGTTCTAGGAGGAAGGCAACAAAGAAACCGTTTTGCATGAAGCTATTAATTCCATTAATAATTATGCATTGAAATAAAAGGTGTAAAATTGTTCTACAACAAAAGAGTCGTGCTTTATGCGCAGTATGCACACAGCTTCAGGGAATTGTGAATTCAGAGAGCCCTGTTTCTCTTTATATTTATACAATGTCAAACTATGATGTCCTCAAATCTTAATTGGGGTCTGCAAGCCCTATCATAATAATAATAAAAGCAGCTATTTAAGTCACTGCAAATAACAGACATTAGTTCAAGTCAATCAAAAGCCTTCTCAGTTCTCTGTCAACAGGCTGTGTGTGCAAAGGTAAAAGAAGAAATGCATGATATGCTTTCCTGGATCCAGTCCTGCTCCCACTGAGGCCAACAGCAGAACTCCCATTGACTTCACTTACAGCATAACAGTGTTTATAAGAAAAAAGTATTATTTCCCAGTTGACAGTTCAGTCTTTGGGCAATGCCATAAATAAAAGCTTTCTATTCTCTTCTATGCCTTTTACCCTGTTGCCCAGAAAATGCAATTCTTGGATTTACACTCTATACAAGAAAGGTGAAACAGTTCTGACACAGGACGGCACAAGCCACAATTCAGATTATCTGCAAGTGACTGGACAAATGACAGAGGAACAATTTGCACCAGCAAAATTTCATAGGCCAAATAAAGCAAGGAAGCCTTACGTTAGCATTGTGCGAAGGATTAAGAGAGTTAGTAAAAATTCTGAATTTCTAGAATTTCACCAAATTAAAATATACAATTACTGTGATTTCCCCCCCCCCCCCGAAATAAGCATTGCATAACAAATGACATATTTTGCATTACTAATACTGAAGTAGTATGAAAGATTGAGGGAAGTAATAAAAGTAACAGAAAATGAATATAAGACAATTTTCTTCCTTAATAAAAAAAAAGAAGTCATTTTAAAAAAATAAAAGGATTTGCGTCAAGAAAATTTCTGTTCCAGGCAGATTCTTGGAAACTTCTTTGATTTCCTGAAAAAGATCCATTTTACTAAAGCTGGGTGTTCTCATGGAAAATGGTTTCAATTAAGTTTTCCTGAACAGCAATATGTCATATCCCATATGCAAGCTACAGCTGAACGCTAGTGATTCCCATGTTTGCTTAGATATTTATGGCATCATTTATAGCTACTCCATTATGGTGAGAAATATTTTGACTTCATTCTTTAGATACAGCGCAACGGGGCCTAGACAGCTGACAAATGATAAATTGGAGCTAGTCTGTGCTTGCATCTAGCATCTTTTTAGGATGCATTTCAACCACCTGGCTGCATTGCTTCCTCAGACCTGCATGCCGGACAGGCTTGCCAGTAATCATTAAAACCACAGGGCTAATCTGTAAACCAGAAAATCTCCTGTGACAGAAATGACAAATATCAATTGCATCAAAACTCAATGCAACAGGCTCTATGTAAATCCTGGCCTAGATTTCCAACGTGTCCTTGGAAAGCACTTTGATCATCATATATCCTTTGTATGGTTAAAAAAGAAGTATTATGCTATTGCTTTCATGAATTGTACATCTAGGTCAACTTACAAAAGAGGCAGTGCTGCCTTTCCTTGTCCTCGAAGATCTCATACCAGGTCAAGACTTCTTGCAGTCTTGAGTTATAAAGGGAAAAGTGTAAGAAAGACACCCAGATTACTGGTTCTTCCTTGAGTAAAATTTCCAAGAAGCACTACAAAGCTAATTATTTACTGAGGTCCCTAGAAAACACCGTGTTCAGAAGCAACTGCTGCCCTTCTGTTCGTCTACGCCTTAACAAGGGTATTAAGGGTCTTTGTTGCAGTCATCAGGTTTCAGTTGGCCTGGTTTGAGATGCACTGAGAGCTGAGTTAGGCTCTCCAGACATTATGTGTGTTTCTATTTCTCTTATAAGCATTACCTGTGGAGGAGATCTTTCTTCTCCCCTTTCTCCTTCTTCATCTCAGTGAGGTAGTGCTTAACCTCTGAGCTCCTGGGAAAATTTCAGACCAAATTGATACAGCATGGAGCAAAGTCAAGTTAGGCTGGGGCTGAGCAGACACAAACTGTGCACTCTGCTGTTATCTCTGTGGAGGGAAGTTTTAAAAGACCTCACTGTGGAGGCCAGGACTCACTGTTTCGATTTCGACAGACAGCAAAACCAAAGCACAAAGATGTAAGAGCCAATACTTCAGGCACTTTATGAAAAATGCCCAAGTTGCTGGCTCCCAGGCACTGGATATGGGGGAGAGCTCAGCCTAGAACAGCCCATTAATTTCATAAATGATCATTGTCAAGTGGCTTTAGTAGCATTTTCTAAATGGATAAGATCTTAAGCAAGGTTTCAGAAGAAGCAGGAGTAGCAAAGTCCAAGTTTTTGCTTTGCAGAAGCCCCAGTGCCCCGGCAAAGTCCTCCATGAACACCAAAATGTTGGAGCAAGTCCCCAGCAATCTGTAGTTGACTAATGTTGGTACGTCAAGTGGCCAGTCAGCCTGCTGCTGCAAGCAGGGCACTTACCAGCCAAGCTGCCCTCACCAGTGGAGGAATGACCAAGGTTCTCTCTGCTCTATTTTAACACCTGTTTTCAATACAGTTTTAAGCTCTTAATAAGACTTTTATCCCATCTTCCACATTTGGTTGCAACCGAATAAAGCATTCAATGTTACTGGGGAAGATAAACAGCACTGATTCTGTGATTGTCACCAAGATTTTTTTTAAGTAAACCAAGCAGTCAGCCATACTGACATCCAACAATAGCCCTGCTGGCTAGATAAGGTGAAGAGTCAGTGTACAACAAAGGACCAGTTGTATTCCGATTTCTGAAGCTGTTTAACAAGAATCTTGTCTGAAGACAAAAAAAGGTGGTGCTGTCACCCTGATTTAACTCTTTTACCAGCAATTTCATCTGTGATATCTTCAGTCTCTACCTTTATTAACATTTGTTCAACCATTATCAGTATTTCCCTTAATTTATAGAAACATCCAGAACTCCAAACCACCACTTCATTTTTGTAGCTAGAACACATTTGATAAAATATGGCAGGAAAAAGAGATCCTGAAAAGAATGCACTAAGAATAAAGGTGTGGAATAAGGAGGATAACAGCTTTCTACTTACTATCACACAGCTGGCCCAAGGATTGGCCTTACTGCTTTTAGAACTACCACTTGGATTTTCTTGTTTCTATTTAGCGTGTATCTATAGGTTGACATATTAAAGCCAAAGGAGAATGACAGATGTTCTTGTGTTCTGCCATAATTTACTGCTTAGTTTTTCCTCAAACTGTCCCCTTATTTTTCTATTCTGTGGTTGTGACCCTCAATTGCTCATTAATTAGAAAGGTCACTTCGAAATGGGATTTTTCTGACAGCTTCCACTATGTATCAGCTCTGAGTTCTCCTAGTGCTAGAAAGCCAACCTAACCTTCAGTTACTTGTCTCTGATAATTACTAGGTAGAGGCATGTGTGTATGTATACAGAGAGAATGGTATTTTTCTTAATACTGTTTTGCAGTAGAGTTTAGAAGCCTGAGAAAGCAATGAAAACCCCCAAGGTAGAAAATGCACAGACATGGAGAGCTACGTTGCAAGGGCGACGTTTTCTGGGGAAACACACTTCTGTGTTCTGCATATGTCTGCGTGAGTAACACTGGATGGTACACGCAAGGAACTCTCTTCCCCTTTTACCAAACAGCAGGTTGTTTGGTATGATCTCACCCGCACTAACACAACACCCTGGTCATCATGGAGCAGTGGATGTGTTGTAATCAAATGTGTCATGTCCACGTCAAATATAAAATACACTATCTCTTCTCAAGCTCCCAAAGAGACCTTCTGAGCACCATACACCTAATTTAGTTTTTGACAAGTGAATATAGGCAAAGAAAATGAACTTTTGATTAAAATTAGTAAACCAGTACTTTTGCAAACTCCTTAAGAGTATGATCTCATGATTTCTTACAGAGCAGGAAAGTCTGAAAATGGATGATAGAAAGGCCTCTAAGGAAAACCCAGATGCTGTAAAGAACCAGTAATTAATACAGGATGGTCTTGCTCATTAGTCTGTACTGAACCAATGCCCAACATGTAGCTGTTTTTTGGAAAAGATATAAAATCAAGGTCTTGACAACCCTGTCTTTCTCGCAAGCACAAAACTTAAAATCCGAGATTCTGGCCAAATTCCAGTTGAAAAGATAATACTCTGTCTACATAAAATAGTACTGTTGTTTCTCTCTTTACGTGTTAACAAATTTGATGTAGTTCTTGATGGAGTTGCTGTGTTCCACCCCAGAAGAGTTGCATTTCAGCAGGGAGTGAGCAATCTCTTTGTACGCTATGAGAAAAGCCCTCTGGGATTCTTTCGAATGAAAGGAGCTAAATAAATCTCAGTTATTGCTATTATGACTTTCTCCGGCATTTATCCACAGAATAAATGGATAAGTAAGTTGATTTTCAGGCTGTTCTTCATTATTTCCTGAACAAAACTACCTGAAAGTGCTTCACTATTACTTATACAAAATTTAATTTGGTGACTAATAGACCCAGGCAACTAAAGCAGGCAGAACTCTGTAATCAACATAAGGAGACTTGTATTTATTAGGTAGTGACCGAGGACTCCCAGGGACACAAAGGTTCTGTGAACTTTCCATACTGCATACTGGGCTTCTGTAAGGTTCCCAGGACTCATCTGAATTCATAAAACTTTTCTCCTTCTGTAATTCACATTCACATGTCTAGATTCTAGTTCCCACCTTGGCTACTTTGAAATACAGGAAGAAATCCATTGCTGGCTTCTCTCATACTTGGCTGGCCACTCTTACAGCTTTCCCATAAGGAACAAGGTCTAAAGAAATAGCTCGTGTAGCCACAACGTCCTTATGGACTCTGTTGCTTAGCTACCAGAAAGGTCCTACATGGCTACTGATAGCTGGCACAAATATAAGCAGCTTGACACCGCTTTTCTTTGCACTGGGGGCCTGCTGGATCCATCCTTCACCCTGCTGGTGCTTTATTTATAGTTCACTGGACTTATTCCTCACTCCTCTCTCCCTGGCTCCAGCTCTCACATTTCAAGCCAGCAGAAAATGTAACCACAGATAGCCCAGGTCTAGTTGTAGAGGTTTCAATCTTTCAGGCCATCCAGAGGCAAACAAACGTGCTCCTCCTGCTTAATCAGTCAGAAGCAGAGTTGAGAGCACAAGCCAGGGAAGGATCATGTTCACACTACTTCTCACACCTTGTCCCAGCAAAGTTAACAGTAGGAATGTTCCAAAACCAGAGCCGTAAGGTTTTTTACAGTGGGATCAGATTACTGGAGATTCAATACCAGCCTTCTGCAGACTGTGGGGAGTCATCCTTTCCCACCTATTTCATATCTAGCCCAGAAGTGTTCATTTCGCTGTATGAAAGTTTGCAGGATGCAGCTGACTACTATAGCAGGGTAACATCACCCCTTCAGACAAGAGATCTGTCCTCACCCAACAAGAAAGGATACTAAGAGCAACTGCTCAGAAGAGATGTTTTCAGATCAAGATATTTACTGCAGCATCACAAGATGAAACTCTAAGGAAAATAATTTTTCTACTACTTAGTGATCATTCATTCCATACATTCCTAACTCCTGAGTCTATCTTTCCAGACACTCATTCTAGCACCTTTTGATAATCCAGGAGTCCCAAGCACATTATTAATATCCATATTCATAAGTCATGAATGCCTTGCCCTTCTACATTAGATGCTCAGATAACCTGGCATGGGGATGATTAAAGATATATCTAGACGCCTAAAGGGTAACCCTTTTGTATTCATTCTGAATACACTTGGACTGCTGAAAAGCTGGAGTGATTCTCAAAGGTTTGGTGGATCCTTGCGCTATAAAGGTTCACAGCATCCCTCATAAATCCTTGCCACAGAAGCAATATACTAATACTGCAGTGCTTACTCTACAAAGCCTGCCTGCAGGTCAGTTACTGACTCACGTCAGGTAGTTACCTATACTGATTAAAGAGCCTGTGTAACTTCACTAATTAATTTTGGTAATTAGCAGGTACCTTTTTGAAGTTTGCTTTACCTTTGCAGCTATCCGTCTCCCTAAACAGCAAATAGGAGGTGTAAGTATCAAACTTCTATGGAAAAGGGCTCCTTTTAAAGGCTTATCTGGACTAACCAGGTGGAAACAGAGAGACTATAACAGAAACCTGTAAAACTTCCCCTTAAGTGTAGTGGTAAATTATTTGCTACTTCAAGTTCATTTGTCCTAGAGACAGCCATAATCCTTTGTATAACCAAACTTTTGAGAATAGTTTCCTATCTTTCCCTAGAACTGGGAAGATAGAAGAGACCGACGTGTCACTTCTCCCTATGGGATTTGATGTCAAGCTGCTCAGAAGAAATCAGACCTTTGTGCTACCAGGGGCAGGCTGAGAGATCCTGAGCCAACTACAAGAACACAAGGTCACAGGAGAAATACGAGTAACACACTGGATTCTGTACAGAGATCCACCATGACTCAGTGCTGGGTGGACAGCTAATTCCAGAGAGGTAATGTACACAGAGGAGAGCTTCCACCATAAACACCGAGCCAAGCAGAAGGAAGAGGAATCACACAACATGAACTATTAATCTAGTGCTAAAATCTGAAGCCAAGAAGTCTGTGTTTAATGCCTAGACACTAGCTACTGTCACGACAACTAAAATGACAGCCTGTAGATGGAAGAGGTCATAGTTTAATCAATTCTCTCTCTCTTTGTTTTACATAACTGAGGGTGATAGGCAGCTAATACATTTCACAGCCATGTGATAAATTGCACTGTCACCTGCACTTTGCCGGATACTACTTCTTTGTCAAGGCTATTTCTACCATCCCTGCTCTCACTCCAATGCAACTGCACTAGAAGTCACAAGTGTGTCAACTTCATTCTCTGACAATTGGAATTTTTCCATCAATTTTCCTTGTGCACAAGATCTAGGATAAGGTACCTGTGTAGTGTTAAACTAGTGAGAACTTTCACGGTCCCATCTGGAGCTCAATGTTACTGCAAAATGGAATGTCTCAATTTTGTGTTTGTTTCTTGTTGCAGAAAGGCCAAAGAAGTAGAGTTTACAGCCACAATGCTTTGAAGTAGAAAAAAAATACTTGGCATTTATTTAGCGTTAATTTTCTCTTTCCCTCAATCTTGCTTAAGTCAGATTCTCGTTAGCCAAATCATTTGCTTTTTACAGGACGTGTGACAAAAAGAGTTCCCTGGCACTTGGAAGGGTAATTTTCCACATTCGTTCACGTCTTTGCCACGCACAATAAAGCAGCTATCCCAAAAGCAAAACTAAAAATCATTCCATCTTACTGAGATTCTCCCTTAGCTCTTAACAGCATGAGCTGTCAGGAGACTGCATGATGGGTGTACTGCCTATAGTCCGTCAGCCTCCTGGATCAGTCACTCTTCAGGGACAGAGGTTCTTTCTAGCCCTTACTCAGGGATTTACAGAAACAAAAGGGGGTGGTACGTGCAAACACTGCACTGGTACATTGCCAGGGGGCTGAAATTGAGACGTATCCATATAGAGTGGAAGACAAACAGTAGCAAATCCTACTTCCATTTACATATCTGGCCAAATCATTACCTTTGACACTGAAGCAATAAATCTCAACTGCCTCCATAAAATAACGTTCCCAGGCACCAAATTGAACTTGGTGCAAATTGTGGGTGAGCGGTGCACTATTTTTCTGCTCTCTGGATTCAGCCTTCATGAGTAAATACAGCAGTAGCATGAGTGGAAAATTGTCCTCAAAGGTGATAAAATGCAGGATTCATCAGATTTTGATATATCTCTGAAAATTGATAGCTGTCCTTTCTCACTTGGCAGTCAAGAAGAATCAGGATGTGGAGACACACTGCAGGAAGCAGAATACATTCCTGCAAGGGCAAGACTTCACCCCCACTTTTCTACAGCCGTATTTCTCTGACTCCCTATCTATCTCTTCACTGCTGTGACGTTTTCCTTTTTTGCTTTTTACTTCTCCTAAAAGGACCCCAAAGAAGGTGTTTTGCATTGTAGCTTTAATCTACTTAGAAGCCAAGGTACTATATCCTCATTTCACAGAAAGTTCAGCATCGATACGCTCAGAGTGTGAAGCACTCTGCCAGAACAGGGCAATGCTGCGCAGGATGAAGGGAGACACGTTCTCTGTTTTTGTTTTCACTGTTGTGTCTTCTTAGGGCATCAAAACCCTTCCCCCCTTACACCCTGAGTGGGAAAAAATAAAGTGTCAGTGAGAAGAAAAAAGGCTTTTTTGCTTTACTTTGATTATTCTTGAGTGAAGTTCAATGTGGAGGGAACAAGAGCACTCTAGGATGGCTGACACTAAGAGGAGATACCAAGCGCTTGCCACTTCATATTCCGACAGGTATTCAGAGTATCTTTAACAAACTGTTTCCCTTCATGCAGTCTTTTCCTAGAAAAATACACTTTCTTAATGTTTCTTGGTCTAATTCCTTGCTGAAAGAAAAGACGTTAACAAATATGATTAACAGATGGCTGTTAGCCTGCTTTCCCCAACTGTACCAAGCTTTCAGCTTTGAGGATCAGGCTAGAAACATTCCCAGCCTTTATTCTATTCAGCTCATCTTCATCAGACAGAATGCCCCTCCCTGGCATTCACCAAAAGATGTTGAGTCCAGTAACGAACACGTAACTGAATTTGTTGCCTAAGACCTGCCGAGTTGTTTTAGCGCAATTATATATGCAAACACTTTATTGGACTAAAATGTGATTTGGCTAACCTGGGAAACCAATCACCTTCAGCTAATTTAATTAAGATTACTGTTATTAAAATCTGAATTGTGCCCGGATCCCCAAATGGGATGTAATTCATGCTGCTTTGCCATTATTTTTTTTTTTTTTTGTGTAACTTCTATTAGTTTTAGGGCATGGACATACTTCTGTAAAGCTGAAACAAAACTTTATGACTGGTTAAGATAGGGCTGTTCAGTGACCTAAAATAGTTTCCTCTTTCTAAACTTCAGAACCTGAGGAAAGGAAGAATATCATAGTTTCATTTGTGACTCAGAAACGGTGACAATGCATTAATATACCATTTTTCAGGATATTGGAAACAGGCTGTTACCAAGTGCCACTCTCCAGCTCCATTCCACACTTAAACTGTTCCTTCTAAAATGACTCCTTCTACACCCAGAAAAATCACAATGAGTAAGAGTTTTTTTCTGCAACCTTTTTTTCTTTTCTGCTTGTGAAAATCAGGATGTAAGATGATTATTCTTCAATGTTTTACCCCATGCACTTAAGTCATGGAGGATGTTTCTGTTTCATTGCTGGAGAAGCTCAGCTTTCAAAATCAACAACGGACACAACGGCAAGCTTTGTGTGTCCTTCCCATGACTGTTCCATGACCTGTTTTTTCCACCCTACTCTGTCCCAGATCACCCCTAGTCAGGATGCTGGCAGGAAGCAAGACAGAAGAAATGCAAACATGAGTAAACCAAGATTCAAACTCTCATTTGTTAGAAATGTCTTGCAGTATTTAGCTATCTTTTTTCTTCACAGCCACGATGCAAAGCCCTGGACACTGTGCAGATAAATAACAGGCATGATGACATTAGCAGCATCAAAATAGTGAAAATTTATTCTTTGGTGGTAGTTCTTTTATATTAAAAGCTCAAGGGCATATACTGTTTCATTTGTATCATGTTGTACAGAAGAGGGAAAGAGCTAATTAAAGCCACTCAATTTTGTTGGTGCTGCCATGATACTCTTACATATGTAAAACAGTTACTTCACAAAACCAGCAAATTCTGCTTAGAAGTTTTTCCTTCTATGTTCTCTATTGGCATAGCAGCTTAGAAAGTACCTGGTTTGAATGAAAGATCTAAGGTAGAGCTCCTGGTGTCAGAGGTACCTACGTAGGGGGAAAAAAAAAACGCAACAGCCTTTGATTTGTTAAGTGAGCAAATTGGATTTGGGCGTCACTGGTCGAGATAGAATATGGTACTCCACAAGGTAATCCCTGCTGTCACTTTTCTGAACTATAACTATATTTTAATGCAAGGGTAAAAGGCAGGCAGAAGTCAATGCAGTAACCACGACTCCATAGAGATCAGCGTTGTTCTGGCTTTGTCTCAGGCTTATCTGAGGGAGACAGGTACTCTTTTCTATTCTCATTTTAAAACTAATCTCCTCTTTGGTATGTATTACAAATGCAGATTAGAAAGCCTTGGCTTCGTATTATGTGGCTGCAACAGAGGAAAAGAAGAGGCCAAAACCATAGAAGAAGAAACCATTGGAAGTAAGAAACTGTTGACATAGGATAAAGCAAGCAAGAGAAAACAGAAACAAATGCTCCAGGAATTTCTAAGTTACGTTTTTCAGGGTTTTCCCAAAACTGTTCCTTCAGAGTTTACCTAAATTCTTCTACAGATCCCCCAGAAAATGCATGTGCTGGGCAAAGAAGGCATGTTCTCACATACATTGTAATTCTCTACAGCAATTGAGCCCTTTTTTCTCAGCACTATTGGATCTGTTCTTTGTTCCCACACTAGGAACACAACCCTAATAACAGCACAGGGTTCGGAATGAATCAGAATCCCTGTTTGTGTTTTCAGGGCCAGGATGATGCCTCAACATCATCAACACATGCCAGTGTGAAACTGGAGCACATTCTATAATTCTAGTCTAGGACTATCAAATCACTCTGCCAGCGCACTCAGTTCTCAGCTGTATTATCTCTTTTTTCCAGTCCTGCCTCACTTCCCAGCTGCCATTCTCTCCCATCCCCACACTCAGCCCTAAGACCCAGTGTAGCTCTTTGTGATTCATATAAAAGTTCAGGCTCAAAATCAGTTTGGAGTATATGGAAGGTGGAGGATCTCATTCATTAGCTGTGAAATGAAACAAACCCCCTTCCCAGAGTATCTGATGGACCCTGCCATTGAAGAAGAGTAATTCTAAGTTTGTACAATACTTTACATCTAATCTTGTCCCTTAATGAGTGACCAGACCTTAGGAAATTTTTTGAGAACAGAGGAGTAGCAACAGAGTTGAGAAAATAGAAATTCATACACATAGTCCTGTTCTTTTCTTTTTCCCATTCTTTTCCTCTGTACTCTCCCCAGCTCAGGTAACGTTGGGCTTCATTTTTCATTGGTGTCTGTCCTGCCATATAAAATTGCACATCATGCTTTTGATCCTATGGGATACGTACTTTTCAGCAAGCTATAAATCAGCATGAGCTAGAAGTTGCTGTAATTAAAGGAGACACAGACCCAACAGAGTGTAGCTACAAGTTTCAATCTTCAGCTAATATACACTAGGGAAAATTGACAATATGCTCCAAAACACTGAGGCATGCACACTCCCACACCTGAAACACACCCACCTCCCTATGCACACACAGAGATGTTGTTTGTTCCATCCCAGTAAGCCTATGGTCTTTGCAAAAGAATTTTTAAAGTTAAATTTCTTGATTGAAAAGTGTGATAAATCAGAGAATTCTTACAGGGAATCTAAGAGGCCTTCACTGGAGAGAGCAAACAGGCTTTGTGGACATGGGATACTCCCTGACTCATCACTGTTGAAAAGTCTTCTTGCTGCAGCTGTTCTCAAGAGTGTTTGGAGAGTGACCAAATACTCTGTGCTCTAGACTCAAGCTCCTTTTTCACCAGAAGTGGTGGAGAGGGGCATCACTAACTGTGCCTTCAGCATAACATTTACTTTCAGTTCCTGGGACAAAGAAGCCTTCCGAGGACAAATCAACTATTGGGTAGGAAAGAAGTTGGTCTTTGGAGGCAGAGAGATAATTCATGAGGCACATGAGGCAAGCAAGAGGATAATTTATGAGCAGCATATGACTACGAAGGTGTACAGCTTTTTCAGAATGGACAGGCAAGGGAATTAGAGACTCATATGTTAAGAAGTTCATGTACTTCCTCTGAAATACTGATTAGAGTGGGAAATAGATTTGCTGACAGTGCTTGCATGATGATTAAGGACGGTAAGTAAATGAGCACTGTGACAATACTGGTACCCTATATCACCACGGAGATCAGTCCTGAGAGTCTCCCAATAACACTGCTTGCATTTGAACGTGTCATGTTTAGGTTCTGAGCAGTGCAAAATACCAAAAAATCATATGATGAAAACTTTAAATGTTTACAGTACAGAACTAATGGGATACTGTAATCTAAAGCTTAGCAGGGTAGCTGACAACCCTCACTCCAGCATGAGGTAGGGAATGGCCAGTAACAAATGAAATAAAGAATTACCTATACTTCAGTCAGAGGGAAAGAAAATATTATTTGCTGACATTGACCAGTGTAAAGGCTGTTGAACTTATTTAGATTTCCCACGCATTCTGCAAGGTAAACCAAGGGTACCCAGCAAGAGATCTGAAAGCAAATCTTCATGGGTTTACAGTCATCAGGCATCCAGCTGGTATAATCAGATGATGCAGTAGGCCAGTTCTGGGTTATTAGAGAGCATCAGCCAGAATAAAGGAGTGTCAATAGGCTGGAGTCTACCTTCAATCCACTTTTATTACCTTCAATTGACCAAAAACTCCTGTCAATACCTTCAAAGAATGAAGGGACTTTGGGAAACAGAACTCGCAGAAAGAGAGATAAAGCCAAGGTCTTCAGGTAAAATGAGCAAAGGTTTTGGTTGTCGTTTTGTAACAAGCATGCGATGAAATTTGCAATCTGTGTTTGAGCTACACTTTAACAGAATAATGTGAGTTATTCATCTTGTAAATTTGCCTGGCTGTGAGCGTGGTTTCTAGGCAAAGCAGACTCTGTACAGGAATTCTGTTTCCTTCAGAACCAGCAAACCCTGATATCGAGCAGATTATCTCACTTTTAGAGACCTCAGCAACTCAGTACAAGACATGCAGCTCTCTAGCATTAAAGCACAAATTCACATTTTCCTTGCAAGTAGCTTCTGTAGCAAAAGACAATCTAAATTCCAGAACCATGAAAGCTGCTACCATAGAAGAGTTCCACCAAAGCTTAGTGAAAGGGCAAGATTAAGGGGACAAGGGTTTATGTAAATCTTCGACAGCAGAAAACTCAGTGGAGATGAGTGGATGGGTCATACCACAAGCTCTTAACTGACTTCAAATGTATGGCAGAAGTACAAAGGAAGTTGAAAAAAGGATTAAAATAGATTGGTTAATACTAAAGAGTATAAAAGTACAGAAAGAACAGCTAGGAATAAAGCTTGGAAAATGAAGGCACAAAATGAGATGAGACTGGCAGAAATATCACACTGAACAGGAGATTATTCTTTATTAGTAGTATACAGCAGCATAAATTGTTAGTCCACTTTCCAGAGAAGGAAAACCGATTGACAATAAGGCTGTGAAGAGTGATTTTGCATCAATTCTCATAAAAAAAAGTCAACTGCGATGAAATAACATTGTTAAGAACTAACAAAGGAGTAAAGGAGGCCTAGAATACAAAAGGAGTAAGTTAGAGAAGTTACATAGCTTAGATCTTTCCAAGTGAGCTGAATCTGCTAAATTCCTTCTGCAGTTCTAAGGAATGAACTCAATCAATTTCAAAGTTAACGATTATTGGGTTTTTACAACTTAGGAACGACTGGTGATGAACTAGATTAACTGGCACAACATAGTAACTATCTTTTGAAGGCAAAAAAAGGAGGAGACAGAGAACGATAGACCTGTCAGTTTAACTCCAGTTCCTGGGAACAAAGAAACAATTCGGAAGTACCTAGGAGAAAAGAAGTGGGTATGAGTCAACACGGCTTTTTCAGGAACAAGCTGTGAAGATCCACTCTAGTTTGTTTCAGTGAGACAGTGCCAGGGGAATACCCAGTGGACAAGATGTCATATAGCAAAGGTTCTTGAAACTATTTCACAATCTCAGAGCAAATATGCAGCATGGTCTAGCTGAACTACAGCAGAGTAAATATATAAATTGGTTTAGAAAACGGTACTCAGAAAGCCGTTCTCAGTGTTTCGCTGTCAAAAAGGATAGATGTGTCGAATGAGCTTCTGCAGGATTCAGCCATGGGATTCAGTCATGGATTTAGTACAACTCAATACTTTCATTAAATATTTAAGATGAAATAGGAAGTATGCTAATTCAATTTGCAGATGAAACTAAAGGAAGACAAAGATCGTATTAAAATTCAAAATCATTTTGACAAACTCTGGCGATGCAGCCCAAAGAAAACAGTGGTGATTCAACAGGGCCAAGTACAAGTTACTACAGTGAGACAGGAATAATCAATGGTACAAACACAGGAAGGAGGAACAATGACAAGGTAGCATTTCCACTGGAAAAAAAAAGCACAACAATTTGCATTATTGAAAATTACAATCTGAACATGAGCCTCCCATTCCTCTCTGTTACAAAAATGCAAATACAATACTGAGTGGATGTAAAAATGTAAGCTAGCAAGACATATAAATTAATCTGTTCTCTCTTGATCCAGCACCATTAAGATCTTTGCTAGTGTTCCGTTTCCCATTTTGGCAAAGCAATTCAAGGAGCACTTGGCCCAACTGAAAAGGGTCCAAAGGACACACTGAAAAGCAAATAATTGGTTCTCTATGTCTAGGCTGGATTAGGCAAAAAATAACTGGCAAGTGCTTGAGCTAGATAGCTGAAAACCACAAGGGTAGTAGGAGTTGAAATAGATTATTTGGAGAGGGTCTGGTAATTCCACTGTTGGAGCTCTTTAAGAAAAGATTAGACTAACATATAGGGAATGATACAGGTAAAGCTGATCCTCGCTGGGGGAAACAGATGACCTGTGGAGATCCCTGCCAGCCCTTAACTTCTCTGCTTTTATGCGAACATAAATGAAGCTAAAAGTTCGTTCCCTAGAATGATAATATGGGAGGAATAATCTCCATACTAACTGGCAGAGCAGAGGTAGAGGAGCAGCAGGACAGTAAGACATCAGGTCTGCTAAAACAGTGCAGGATGACTTTCATCACTTTCCACCAACCACAGCAGAAATAGTTGCATATCAGAAATGGGATGTGTTGGTAAGATTGCACATGGCACCCAAATCAGGTAAATCAATCACCACCGGAGTCAACAGCATTTAAAAGCAAATCGCTGTAAGGTCAAAAGGCAGAAAGGTAAGGAAGTGCAAGTCCATATCAGCACGCACTGATTGAACTGTGCAGGGTTAAAGGGAAGCCTGAATAAAACTTGCTCATGTTACTGCTAAACCTAGAGAGTGTTACAGGTCACTCCTTGCTTGCAACCTCAGTCCTCCTCACAAGAAGTTCGTAAAGTATCAGAAGGAAGGGAATCAAAATGAGCTTTCAGTGATGAGCTATTAGGCACAAACAGATTAACAGAAGCTGTGCGCAACGCGTAAGCAGTGACCAGGCTTGGCAGGGCTGTTTTCACTGGGTATTAGTTTCTAGCAGTATAGATGAAGGAGAGAAACCACTCTGGGCAAAGCTGCCAAGTGAATCAAAATGGATCAGGAGCAGAGGGCTTCTCTTCAGAAGGCTGAGCTGGGAACATAGTACTAGGAATTCTTTCTCTTACCAATTTCATCTAATCTCTCTAAATCCCTTTTCTATTCTAGGCTTTATTTCTCTGGAGCCACTTGCAACATTCCTTTGTTGTGACTGAAAGAAGGAAACAAAAGAAGTGGCAAAGCATTTTGCTGTATTAAAAGCAGAAAGAAAAAATGCTTTTCTCACTGAATGTGTACTCTGCATTCTTAACTGTCCAAAGCGCAGTAAAGTCTTCAATTGCCTTAGGTCACATCCACAGCGCAAACTGATATTTCTTCAGTCTGGTGTGGATTATACAGGACTGTAACACAGCATAAACTCTGAATGGGATTTTACATAGTCTATGGACCTGATATCTCCTTTCATTTTCTTTTCTGCAGTTTAGCAAGGGCTGCTAGTAGGTATCTTTCAGTAGGGTTTGAGGAGATGCATTTCCAGCTTTTACACTCTGACAGGGAGAGGTTTAGACTCTAAAATAGAAAGGAGAACAGAATACTGACATAGATTATCACTATTCCTTTTTTGCTTTCTTCTTTTTCCCCCACCCTCTGGTGAGGTAGCTTTCCCTTGCGAGTTATAATGCTACTAAATCAAAGTGGAACCTATGAAAGGTGTATAAGATAGATGGGATGAATTGCTCTCAATTACCGTAAAGAAAGCTTTTGATAACTGACATGGTCAGATTCTTAAATTTTAGATGGTTATAAAGTCAATGAATCCCATTTGGTGGACCTGAAGGACTATAGCTTTTCTTTGTGTGTACGTGTGTTTCTCCCACATCAGCTCCAACATTAAGTGGAATAAACTTTACCATGACAAGCTATAGGGAAGTAAAAATAAAGTGCTACTTGTCTTTTCTACAAACGAATTAGCTCTGGAGCTATAAAATCTCTATCATGTTGAATTCAAAGGCAGACTCCTCTTAATACTTTATGCACTGCTGCTGCAGGGAGATTTATTCATGTCACAACCAGAGTACTTCATGTGTCCAAGAAGACTAAGTCCTTTGGTTTTTCACCTCTTGTGACATCCTCAATGCATTAACTTTACCATCCACAGACCAGAGTATATTAGGGATTAATACGGCTCAGCAACTCAAAACACACAGATTGTCAGACTCAGTAATCAGCCTGAAGAATTTTGAGGACAGTTGTTATTTACCGAAAGTGATAAGAGACCCAGCAGAACACTTAACTCTAAATAAACAATGCGGAAACTTCACTACCCAGAAAGTCCTAAGTGGCAAACAGGCAGCTCAGATGTTCCCAAGCACGGTTTGATTGTGTTCATGCTGAGAGGCAGCAAAAGCAGAAGACGGGAAAGGGTAAGTCAGAAAGCGGGGGGCCTTTCTCACATGGATTCACTCTCATTTAAACTAGTGTTTAGCTTTGGCTTGTTAGTTCATTAAGAACACATTACAAAACCCAGTCTCAACACACTGATCACCAGCTCCGTCGCGCAGCAGCGAGGCACGGGTTGTGGCACACAGCTTGACAACAGGGACGACCAAGCAGCTGGGCAGCAGCAGGGCTCAACCTAAAGGCTGTGCAGAGCTCAAGGGAAGCTGGCAGAACCTTTCTGCAGCACAGAGTATCAGCTAACTGCAAAGGGAGTTCTCTTTTCTCCTAGGTTTCCTTCACCAGAGTATCTGTACTTGGCAACAAGAAGGGAGACATTTCACTTGCACAGCAAGCAAGCTTGTGATGAAGCGCAATGAACCACACAGGCAGTGTAAGTCTGCCTTTAGCAATAACACTGCTGCATGGATCCTAAATCAACCAGGGGTCCAAGCGCAGCCCAGCCTAAGAGAGGATCAAGCAGAGAAGCATCCCATCGGAGCCCCTATTACAAGAAAGATATGGACATGCTGGAGCATGTCCACAGAAGGGCCGCGAGGATGATCAGAGGGCTGGAGCACCTCTCCTATGAAGACAGGCTGAGAGAGTTGGGGTTGTTCAGTCTGGAGAAGAGAAGGCTGAGAGGAGACCTTCTTGTGGCCTTCCAGTATCTGAAGGGGGCCTACAAGAAAGCTGAGGAGGGACTTTTTAGGATGTCAGGTAGTGATAGGACAAGAGGGAATGCATCCAAGCTAGAGGAGGGAAGATTTAGATTGGACATTAGGAAGAAGTTCTTCACCATGAGGGTGGTGAGACACTGGAACAGGTTGCCCAGAGAGGTGGTGGAAGCCCCATCCCTGGAAGTTTTTAAGGCCAGGTTGGATGGGTCTCTGAGCAACCTGGTCTAGTGGGAGGTGTCCCTGCCCATGGCAGGGGGGTTGGAACTCAATGATCTTCAAGGTCTCTTCCAACCCTGATGATTCTGTGATTCTATGATTAGAACAGTGAGGAGATAGGAGCCAGTTTCCTTAGAAATCTGCAGGAATTTACCTCCATCCCACCCTGCTACTGTGATTTTGAACAAAGAGGGTGAGTTGGGGGTCCTGAGATGTGCAGCATGGAGGATAATGGTTTAAAACTTTACCTTACTTAAATCTGCATATGGTTTCTGCTCACCCTCACGCTGGGAAAAAAGCGCTCTCCAACAAGCTGCTGCTATTCACACGAGGACCTGCAATCGAGCTCTAAATATAGCAAGGTGGCACAATAAAGAGGGCTCCCACACTTAGGTTAACATCAGGAACTGGAGCTCAGTGGTGTGAATGGGCTCATAACAGCTTCTATGGTTGGGCACTTTGTGGTTAGACACTGCCAGCTGCTGAATTCCTTCCAGCAGCTTTTTTGATATATCATTGAAACCAGGCAAATGTTGGGCTAAAATAAAACTTGGCAGAGTTCAGAAATAGAACAGTATGCCCACCAAGACCAACCCTTGCTGATCTTTGAACTCAGTTGTTATCCTGAAGGAAACCCTCTTCTGAACTTTGATGTGAATCTACTTAATGAGTTATTTCCTTGCTAGTCTCTTCTTTGTGTCTGTTTCATGATTAATTTAGTTCCAGTGAATTTCCCTTACTGACTGCAGAGTAGAAATACATTTCCTGTCCTATCAATCTCCACTTCTGACCCATCAGCAGGAACTAAACATGGGCATATGCCTCCACGTCTTCATTTGCCAAACCATTACAGAACACAGGCAAATTCTAGAAAAGTGAGGTGCGAACAAGTAGAGAAATTCTCCTGTCATACTTGTACCATTACTATAAAGGAGGAGGTGGTAGGCTGGACACCCAGATGATGTAAAGACTGTCACGTAGCTGAAAACTCTACCCAGTTATGTCAGCAACAGATCTAGCTGAAAGGACAAGCTAGCAAGGCTGCAAACTGCACAAGAATGTCACTCAGTGGGCAAAATCAAGGACAAGCCCAGCCCCAAACTCTAAGAAGATAAATCTCTGCTGAGGGAGGCACAGCAGGGATCTGGGTTTCACTATTCCTGATATAATTCCAATATTATTTTTCCTAGTGTGGAAGGGAAGTCTTGTTTGGAGAATAGATGGACTTTCTTTGTCTCCCTTCACCTTCAACACTCTTGGAGAAAGACAGGAAATTTGGCCTGTTCCCCTTCTACCTATTAAGGTAATAATTATTCTTTCAGAATCTAAAAAAAAGAAGTCTTAGAATGGTGTCCCCGCCACAAAAAAAGCACCCCATATATTATTTGCTGTTCAGTTTTAAAAAAACATTAAAAAAAATGAAATTTCAGGGATGGGAAAGGTTACCTTCCTGAGATCACAAACCTACCCTCACAGCTCTCACATGCCCTTCAGGGAAATGTTTGTTGTTTTTTTTTGAAAAAAGAAGAAAAGTCAAGCCTGCCCCCTCCCAAATACAAAACAAAATGTATTTGGGCTTTCTGTGTAACATCTATGGTAGAAAAGTGCTGCCAGCAATTAGCATCACAAACCTTCCTTCTGATGCCACAGTGTGTCAAGGACATTTTTAATGATGGACCAAGGGCACCGCTGTTTGCAAGGTGTCGTGTTTAAGCTGTGTTGACAGCAGCCACCTTAGCAGGCAAATCCAGCATCCCACAAGGGATGCAAGAAAGGTAGGAAAGCACTACAAGGCAGGAGAGATCTCTCTGCAAACAGGTATGCTGTTTTCACGGCTGCTCCTGTCATACCTTCAGGGGAAATCACCTCTGAAGTTTCACCAAATATTTTTTGATCGTATCTTCCCCAATAGCTGGTACTTGGATCACTCTGTAAATGCACGGAAATGCCAGAAAGGAGACATGAAGAAAAACACCCCGGAAAGGGCAGAGACCTCAAGTTATCTTATCCATTATCTCTTCTCAGATAAATTAAGCCCCTGTACCAGAATACTCCATTTCTGACAAATTTAAAGAATCAGTGAATGTTGCACTACAGAAGAGCCTTACAGACATCTGACACCGGTCAGGATAAACTCCTGATGGACCTGAGATGGCAAAGACGACAAAGATCAAAAGTTATGCAAGGCCATGGAGTACACTGCTCCCGACTTTGCTGTATCACCAGGTGCTCGGTCTAGTGATTTCTCAAACAAACTGACATAAAAACAGCAGCAGCAGCAGCACTACTATGGTCTTGGCCTTCAGGTCTCCCTCTCCAGGGACTTGCTTTGCTTGGAGATGAGTCTCTGATCCTGAACAGTACATTTGCACAATAAAAGTTTGGGTATGATTTTAAAAAGCAAGAGAGAAAAGAGAATGAGACACGTGTTTCTGCATCTCATGTCTCCAGTCTGCTCCTTGGAAGAGGCAAAGACACCTCAGAGAGACTGTCAAAATGCCTAAACTAATTTTTCAGCCTAACCCATTATTTACATTGCCACCCAACTCTTTTTTTTTAATCCTGAGCTCCTGCAACTAAGGTATCGGCTTCTCTGTGGTACTGAGAATCATTCCCATAAGCTGAGGAGAAGGCATGGAGAGGGCTTAAGTCCCGGTCTGCCCTTAACCCTTCCATATCCACGTCTTACATTTTTTGCTCCCTGTTCTGTAACAAACAGACTTTCAGCATCAAATCCTCCTCCACTCATCTGTCTTTTTTCTACTTTGGTCTTTCCGGGCTATTTAGGTAAGAATAAGCACTGTCTTCAGGCAAGACACATAACACTGAAATCTAAAATGTCTAAAAAATAAAAAGACATGATTTCTTAGGGGCATGCACTTTCGCATCAGACATTGCACTGACCCATTTGTGGTCAGTAATCTTCCAAGACAATTGCTTAAAGATAAAATGGTTTCTCCAATACAGTTCATCAAACCAGATGAGGATAGAGCTGATTAATCCAGAAATCTAACATCCTTCTTGAAAATACTAAACCACAACGACAAGGCACATAGACAACACTTAAAATATTGCAAAACTGTTGCTTTAACAAATGCTACACTTGCCCTAGCAAAACTATCTTGAATTCTTCTCTTCCTACACCTTCAAAGATACCACATAAATAAGCAGGGTTCCAAAGCAGGTGCTAAAAGTAGTTAGAGGCACAGGAAGACTAAAAAAAAAATGAACATCTTTCATGACCAGATGCACGAGAAGGGAGGTGATTATTGTTTACAAAATAACTGGCTGTTTGGGCACTCCCAATTATTCTCTCTTAACAGCAGAGGCTAAAAGTGCATTTGCAAAGGTGAAAGACCAGCTGATGAAAGGCAATACATTCCCTTTCTGCACAACACACCACTAATCCATAAAACTCACGAGATAGCAGGGTGCAGCCAGGAGCAATGGAAGATTCAAAAAGCATTAGGCACTTAGATAGAAAAAGAGAGCACTGGAACATTTCATTAGATAGGATTATTGTTATTACAATTATTTGGAAATGCTACAAATTATTCTGTTTCCAGGTATAAATAAATCCCTGTCTGAAGATAGAAAAGCATTCCCGCAGAGGGTAGGGGTATTCTCTAATTGCCCACTATGGCAATTTCTTGCATTCTGCTTTGAAATCTCCAAGGTTGAGCACTGTCAGAAAGGACACTTGACTGTATTAATGCACCACAGTGGAGCCTCTCTTCTTATGACTCACTTATTCACAGATGAAAACGCAAGTTGTACGCTAGAACAAAAAACAAGCATTAATACCAGGAAAAGCCTGACAAGATAAATCCAGGTAGCAATACTTTACCCAAATTCTTGGCTGCCCCCTGCAGTTCAATGGAAGATGAAACACCGCTTTATTATTTGAAATGGGTGCTTGCTTTCTCTTTGAATTGCTTTGGACTTTTATCTTTTAATGAGATGCTGGTGCTTCTTAGAAGCTGTAAAACGGCATCTTTAGAAACAATTCTGAAGTACAGTGTGATGTAAAAACTTGTTGGGTAGACTAGACAGAACAAACAGATTAGACAGAGAAATAGATAGAGAACAGATGCTTTCTATTCTTCGCCTTGCTCTTAATTTCTGATGATACTGTCCTGATAGCAGAATCCAGTATTTGGCTGCTTCTTTGCTTATTCTGCCTTCTAAGCCCAAATCCTCTAACTCATGCTGAAATAGGGATTTAAGGTAGTAAGTAACTGTTAACACTTAAAAAGGAAGCCATTATAGTTTAAACGGTGAATAATGTGCCACAGATAAAGCTGCTGATTATGTATTTTCAAATAGTTAGGGCCATATTTGAAAGTCTAACCATGAAGCATGCTACTGTTACTTTAAAAATGAAATTCAACCTTCCAGAAAATACATTTTCCTCCATTTAAAACCCACAAGTTTTAACAGGAACAAATGGAAGTAGGAATGGGAGATGGAACAGAGGGGGCGCATAGAGAGAACATCCCTGAACAGATGCAAAGAGAATGCTTTTTCATCTTTTCTCTTACACTTCTCTGAGTCTGCCTCTCCCTCCCGCTCCGACAGCAGCCCTTGCCTTGGCAGGTTGGCTTCGTTCAGCGCTTACGGTCCACACAGCAGCTGCCTGAACCCTCAGCATCTATGCACAGACACAAGGGCAGAATGAAGCCATAATCTTTCTCTAGGAAAGGAAAGTTCACAAGAAACAGGTGCCGGTTTTTTTGTTGGTTTTGGCCATTATTATCCCAACCTAATTCTTCAGAGTTACAATTTTCCATAGAGTTTTGCCAACGCATCTCAGCATCCTTTTCCCCTTCTCTACAAACACCCCCACCTTCACGTGCACACAGAGTCCTTCCAGCACAGCCCAGGTCCTTCTGTACTGTACCAGGCCAGAATCAGTCCCACGGCTCTCACATTGCACTGTGATGGTGTTGAGAAAGTGGCAGTGCTCTGTCCTGGACTTTTCCCAAAGAAGATCCCTTAGCTGGGCTGCATTACTAAGTGCTACAGACAGGCTAGGACCAAAAAGGGATGGGTCATCATTTTGTACTCGAAAGTGAACTTTCCCCACATCCATGGGAAATGGATCTGTGATTTTAAGCTTGAGGGCATTTTTGCTCCACAGACAAACTATAAAAGGCTGAGTATTAATTTCATGTGAATCTTCCCCTCATATCCTTCTCGTCTCAACTCCAGACTAATTCTCAAAAGCTGTTTCTGCCAACATCACGCTTAACCCGTACATCCTAATAAATCCACATGGTTTCTGAGAGAATACAGTGAATTATGAGAGGCCACAGGGACTGGCTTTCACATTTGTACCTCTATCCACAGGCACTCATCCACGCTGGTATATGTGTGTGCTGGGCCCTGAAACAACAACCTGCACATATTTATTTCACATCTCACACAACACCTCTGCCACGTCTCTCTCTACAATACCTAGCATGGCAGCAAGAGGCAGGGTCTGCGTGTGAGTCACAGGCACCATGCACTGAACAGCCAGAGCCTCTGACAGAATATACAATACAGCTGAGATGTCAGTGGAGGTGGCTTCGGAGTACTTTAAAATGCTGTTCAAGTGCCAACTTTCACCTCCGAATATGACACTTTGCTCGCCCACTTGCTTTCCTTCCAGGGTATGCGCTCCTTTTACTGCAACTTGACAGCTTTAATTACGAATTTCTCTGCCTTCTCAATCTCTTTAACCATTTAGTCTCTAATTTGTCTTGCTAAGTTTTTTGATATGCTCCTAGATAACAGTTATACACCATCACCACAGTACAAGGGGCCTGGTCAGACTCTCATTTGCAAGCTGGGCACCAGACCAAAAGGACTTACCATATGCTATTTGCCTCAAAAGTAGAAATCTCTGCTCTTTTGTTGCCTTTGCAGAGAAAGGACACAGCGATGGGGACGCTGTGTGCCTGGGAGCACCGTTATAGCAAAACCATTTGGCTCTCCTTGGCTCTTATTGTCTCAGTAACCTGTATAGGTACAAATTTCTGATCTGGTGAAAAGCTGGATCCCACTAGTGGTGGTTTTACAGGAGACTCAACTTCTTCTAGTCCTGTATTTCACTCATGACAGTAAATCTACTTTAGACAGCAGCAATGCATGCACTACTGTCGCCACCATTGCTGTGCAGGACTGCGAGGCTCTGACGGGTGGGAAGACGTTCAGCTCTGTACAGTCTCACAGACCACTGGCATTCGTTTCAGTTTGCTTCTAAACTCTGTGATGCTTTGACTTCTGGGCCCCTATGTTGATGTGAGAACTCCACACAGTGAAGTGTTTGATACAGATAATCCAGATCAAAAAGTCTCCTGTTCCTGTGATCTATGCCCCATGATTAACTCTCCAACACATGGGAGAGTAAAGCCTGCTTTGACCCTCCGCCAGTCTAATTTTCACCTACGTGAATGTATTCTTCAAGAGGCTCTGTTGGGAGCTGGGGACAGATTAATTAGAGGTCATCTCAACTGACAATTGCAATAAAGAGAACAACTCGTCAGAGACAAAATACACTACTTCCACAAAAAAAAAGTGCTTTCTTCTAAAGGGTTGAAAGTGCATTTCACCTACCATCCTACTCGCTCATTCCACTGCTTCTCCTGCCTGAAGGAAGGTACTGCAGGATATATCGGTATGAAAGATTTGTCTATTCTCTGGTTTACACAAGTCTCAAATTCCACAATTTAGAACAAAATCACCAAGATCATTGAAATAGCCTTATCATTTACCCATGGCTTCCATCAGCTCGAAGACACAAGGACTCCCACCACAGTTATGCCTTGGTCATACATATCCTCTTAATAATGTTAAAGAGCTGAAAGCAAAGGACAGAGGTCATCAGTAGAGTGGTACTAACAAAGTTATCTCCTCCTGCTATTGTGCCAGAGCCATAAATGTAACGCAACTGGTGTTTCAGTTACCACTGCAACACACATATAGTCGATGTAAGGGTGTATATAGTACTCTGAACCTGTCTCTTTAGCACTTAGACCTGTGACACGGTCAGTTTGACATCTCACCTCTACCTGTATTCAAGATGATCAATAGTCTAAACAGACTGATCTACCCATCATTCTTTGTACCCTCTTTAAAAAACAAATTAAAAAATAAATCTATCTGCTGCAGTGGTCAGCAAAATCCCAGTCTATATAAAGGCTACCCCAGAGGAAAGTGCATGTCCCTCATAAAGCATTTATTTAGGGGACACTTCATAAATAGGAACTACTTCTGAACTTCCAACAACAATCATTATTTTTCTATCCCAGCATGTGAAGGACCCCAGTGGCTTCCATGTTTCAAGTTAGATCTTAAGGGAAAAGGACTGCACCACAGAAATAGAGATGCTCCTAATCGATACGAAAATGTCTAATATCAGACAGTATTACAGCAATATGCCTCACAGAAAGGCCAATGCAGAGCCCATTTGTTCTGCTGGATATATACAAGTTCATTATCTGTAGTCCAGTCAGATCTGTACGTGTACGGTAATTTGAATAGCCTCAGACAGATACGATAGTAAGCAGTGCTTTTGTGCATTCCTTCTATGATCGCTTTCTCTTCCATTTGTTCTTCTTCTCTTCTTCCTTTCTGCTGCTATTTAAATTGCTATTATTAGCTATTAAATGATAAATTAATTACCTCTGAAATAAGCATGAATAATTGTACCCAGCCTGGCACGACTGGGGCTGGAATTTGATAACAATCAACAGAAGCTGTGCGGCTCCCAAGGTATTTAATAATAATAATAAAAATCCATAGGAGGAAAATAGGGACAGCTCCAGAAAGTATTAATGAAAAGTTGCTGAATTACAGTGGCTCACCTGTGAACAGCTACATGAAAGCCTTCAGAATACCAAGTATATTCATTATAGGATGTACTCTTGGCTGAGCCTCCAAAGAATTCACCGGGCTTGTATTCTCACAATAACAGAGGAGACAGGCTGAAGAGTGCAGGATAAGAAGGATGAAGGGGTAGATGGAAGAAGGTTCACATTATTATTTAGAAAACATGATTATCAAGGCATATAACAACAACAACAACATCTAAAGTCTGTAATGGATCCAGATTTGAAACCCAAGTTTTTTTTCTTCTCAATCATGGAAGCAGCAATTGTTTAGGTCAGACCCTGGCGGAGCAAGAAGATATCACTCTCTTGCAATATCGCTGCGAAAGATCGCTGGAGACTGTTATAAGACAGTCAGGAGTTAAGGCGTCTCCTGAACTGCTCCTAAACGATTACAGCAACACGAGACCACTCCAAAGCCAGAGCCCAGCTTCAGCAACTCTCATGCCTGTCGCACTGCATTAGCACTAGACTGTGCTCTCAAGTATTGTATGAAATACATTAGAAACTCCTTTTGCCCCATGTTCTGCACCACCAAGGTGACATGGTAGTTCGGTTTGCTTCGGTAAAAGCATTTTCACAGCACTTTTCTCTCCAGCATCCAAATACAGAAATACCACATCCAGAGATGCTCATAAAGCAGTAGAAATTTCAAATTCCTCTACCAGCAATAAAATCTGTGACTAAGCTAAAAAATAGAATCAATAAACAACAAACAACCTCCTCTTCTGAAAGCTGTCACAAGGTATTTAATGTCTACTGATGATCAAGGTTAAAAATGCACCAAATCTTTACTTAAAGAAAAATGAAACTTCAATCAAATAGAAATCTGAATCAAAACGGTCAAATAATTCCTGCTGATTTTTTGCCCATGGGGTTGGATCTACCAAATGATGAAAGAGCACTTTCATCTTCATCCCTATGTCAGAGGACTCCCCAGAGTCCAACTGTGCAGTTTGCCTTCGGGGACTGGATGCCACAACTGCTGGTACATCCTAACTGTAAAGTGATGGGGTATTTTGCAGGGTAAAGAACTGTCTGGCACTCAAACGCTTCAGCTGAAGTTTTTTCCAGTTTGTAAAATCAAAACAAATATAATGTCAAGAAACGATACCCAAATTCACCTCTAAGTACAGTAAGACCCAAAAGGCAAAGGAACCATTTCCCATCACCGCACCCAAGCATAATGCTACGTTTCTGCTATTCAAAGATGCGATAAAGATGCCCCAAATGAAGCAAGTGTACTTTCCTCTATCTGCATTATTTGGTTGTTTGAACTTTCCACTTTCATCTGCTTCATCTCCCCAGATTCACTTTAGTTTGATCTGAATCGCATTTTGGCCACATAGTTCGGAAGATGAGTGGAATTGCTTGCACAGCCATAATCAGCGAGTGCATAATACTGAAAAGATGGGAAATCCAACAGTTCAATACTGATCACGATGGGGTATCGATGTGGTATGGAAGAAAAGCAAGCGCGGTTCCAAAGGATCTGCAAATCCTTCTTGTCAATTCTTGGCTTTGCCGTCCATACGCTGGCCAACCTAACTCTGATCAGAGTAAGGAAGATGAAAAGATTACATCTGGACAAAGGATCAGCACAGTGATTAAGCCTTCTGCTTTTGATTAATAGCAGAGCTAGACATATTTACCATCTGGGGTGGAGAGAGATTTGGCTCTGCTCAAGAAAGGTAAGAAATGATGAAGAAACACAGGAGATTAATAGTGTCTGAATCAGCAGAAAACGCGTAACGACATCGCAAAAGCCTGTCTCAACACATAAGATGTATCTCGTGAACAAATGGCTACAATTGCTGCAGTGTATGCAAAATGTTTTCTAGCACAACCTGGAGGGCAGAGAAAAAGAAAATGAAGGAATGAGGAAGAAGGGAAGGATACCTATAGAGAGGGGTTGCTCTTGCTTTCTCTCTCCAACTTGCTTTAAGCAAACAAACAGTCACTTCCCATCCTCTTTATGGTCATGACAAATGTGAAGCTACCTGGACAATGTTGACTTGAAACCTAATTGCTTTTACACCAAATGAGGCATGAAACCTATTATCAAAAAACACGATGTCCGGAGTACAAGCTGGCATTTCATTTTCCCAGCAGAGAGCTTCTGAATGCCAGAATTGACTGCAAGGCACGGCAGGAGGCTGGAAACACAAAATTAGTGATTCTACCCAGGGCATGGCAATAGCAGGCTTCTGAGGCCAAGTTTGAGAGAGGGCAGAATAAAAGGTCTGTACGAGCATCTGACGCATTGCTTTATGTTTTGAAGGTGGCTGCAAAGTCCAGGAAATTCTCCACGTATTTGGCCTCTGACCTTGTCAGAGTGGTCCATAAGATCAACCCGATTCAATGCTGGTGAAAAAGGGGCTCTTTGATGCAGAAAAACACCTAAATGTTACTCGTGAAATGCAAAGTCACAAACAATAAGGTTCCTAAGTAGGTCTTCTGCAGCATGAGGGTGATAATGCCTGAATAAGTGGGAGCGTGAATACGAAGTGTCCCAGGAACACAGGTTGCTAATTAAGATACCAGCTAATATCTGGAGCAATTTAACTCCTTTTCCTCACCATCACACATTGTAGCCCTAATGCATCCCATGCATGTACTGTATCTTGTATTTTCTCCACCTTTTGGAGTGCTCATGAGAGCTGCCATACAGACATGTTGAGGACTAGTATCATCGAGCTGTCAGGCCAATTTCATGACATCAAGAATTTCCTGGTTTCAGGGGAAATATTCTACTGTCCCACTAGCAGTACAGCTCCGCTGATGGAAGCTCAACCCCCATTACTTATCTTCAGAAGCAGCCACCTTGCTATTTTGCCTCTGCTGCAAACTTCTCTCAACAGTCTCCCCACTCAAGCTTGGAAATGACTCTGTTTACAATTCGCCCTTTAGTGGAAAGACAAGACTGTAGACCAGGGACAGGAAGAAATTCTTACCTGTATACCAAACCTTACTTAGTTAGGTCTGCTGAAGGTTTCTTCCACCTTACTTCAACTCACTGGAGACAGTACACTGAACACAATGGAAGTGATCTGGTGTGAAAAATCCCCCATTCACACAGGATGCCTCCATTAGACCAGTCACTTCCCTGACAGCTATTACCTTGCTCCAATTTGCTAACCACTGATTCTGACAGAGCTAGATAAAGTGCACAGCAAACAGTTTATTCCAGGGAAGCAGGCAGGGTCCAGCCTGCTCCTTCATCCCTTTCACAGCAGTGGTGAGAGAGTAAGGCTGCAAAGCACAGAGAGCCCGAAGAGGAAAATTAAAAGACACATACAGTTATAAACCTTGACAGGTGAAAACATTTGCTGTCAGAGGGAGACGCCGAGATGCCAAGTCAATGCCATGCGCACCAGACACCGGGGCAAAGGGAGACAAACGCAGGACATGAACTGCAGGGACTTCACAACAGAAAAGACCTCTGGCTCCACAGCTTTTGATCTGTATACCTTTGCAATGAGACATTTCATTTGGGAGGCAGTGATATCCAGTGCTGGATTAACTTCTTGATCCATGGCTTGACCTGTCACTCAGAGTACTAGAGAGACAGGCACTCAGAAAGGCGTATTTAGGAAACACATTAGATCAAACTAAACCTATTTAGCATAAGCACCGTGCACTGTATCACATCGCTCACATCTTCATTTCAGCTTACTTTCCACAAAACAAAGCCCTGACACCTAAATAAAGCTCGTGTTTTCATCGAGGTTGAACTATACTAATTCATTTCTTTTGATATTGGTCAACACCAATAAGAATCACCCGTATTGGTACCTTTCTCTAGACACGTCTGCAGGACAGTCTTTGGGACATACTTTCCATCACCAGAAAACATTAGCTACAGCCAGAGCCATTCCTTCCCACTTCGATATCTGTCATGCATATTATTTCCTGGGACCAGGACAGTGCAGACTTTTAGAACAGGGATAGCCTGCAATCTGTTCAAAGCCACTGCTGTTCACAATGTAAAGCATGTAAGAAAATAATTGCACACGGTGACCACCAAGACTTTGCCTACATTGCACCTGAAGGATTCCTGAGTTTAAGTCTGTTTTGGCAAAAGTATACAAAAATTTGGGTATTTTCATTCACATCTACTCACACTTTCAGAAGCAGAGAATACAGAAAGCATTCAATGATGTGCATTTTTGCAGTGACTACAGAAGACAAGAGAGCTCGTTTTAAACTACAAACATTTCTTCCTCCTTAAACCAGTAAAAATGGGTCTATAAAGCAGCAGGATATAATTTCCATTAATGTAATGACAAACCACCAGCAAACTGCAGCATTCTGGTGGCCTCCTTGTGCTGCTTAAATGAGTTGGATTAGACTTAATCTTTACAAAGTAAGATTAGACTGAGTGGTGGTACTGTGATTCTGCCAGAGAAGTGTTTTGGTGGAGAATCGTGGTTTTTTTTTCCAAAGTCTGTGAGTTGAGAGGTGTAGAAATAGCTGCCCTCCTGCCTGTATCAGTGTGCACTCTGTATTCTGCATTCTTCCATTGGTTTCAGTAGGGCTCTTATTCCCACTAAAATCAAATCATGCAATTCTCTTGGCTAGACTCACAGAAACCCAGGAGCGAAATATTAATTTTCTGAATCAGAATCAATAAACTGCACAATAATTTTCCATGAATTATTTATTTGTAGAAAGGAATATGCTAGCAAACCCTTTGGTCCCTGCATCTCCCATCCTCCAATCTTCTGCAACAAACTCCTGCAGTATGACATGTCGAGGTGGGACTAAATGCAGCTGTTTTACCTCGTCTGCAAATGTCAACAAATTGCAATTACACCCAGTGGAGTGAAAATTAACAAGTAACCGTCAGGTTGCCTTCTAGAAGTCACATTACATCCCTGGATGCCATCAAGGTACTCGCTAATGTTGGGCAAATTTGAAGGGCTAGAAGGTTTTGGTTTTAGCTACCACGGACACATTAGGAACAACATGGGAGTTTTCTAAAAGTAAGGGAACTTTTTTTTTTTTTGTTACCTTTAAAAATATTTTTCATTAGAAAGCTTCTTATTATTTTAGTACTGATGAACTACTACACTATATTGGGGAAACAGAATGAATTCCAATTAATATAAATAAAAACAAAGCCAAAACTAAATAAATAATAAAAAACAACTAAAGGAAAAAGTAACAGGAGACTAGAAAGATCAGGGAAAACACTTGGTGAGTTACTGTGACCAGCTGGCTTTTTTTCAGTGTCTGCGGCTAGTCAGGGTTGGATGTTTTTCTTCCCATAGGAGAAGTTATTTTCATGTAAAGATCCTTCGAGCTCCAGTTCAAAAGTAAGAGTTTGATTTTTATCTCAAAACCAACCACCTAGCCAGGCTTCAGTAGTTCTAACGATATAAAAGTTATTTGCTGGATGGCTGTCCACAACACGGATGGTGTTTAGCACATGCCTTAATTGCTTTATTTGTATGTTTACATGTACAAGCAAGCAGAGCTAATCCAAAGGAACGTCTCTAGGTTTTAGCCCTCTTTTTTCATTGTCCCTCATAAACATTAAAAACTGCGAACGAGCTTGTAAGGATGGTTTTCGGCATGAGGAACAGGTGGTGGTAATGTCGGTTAAGTATTCCTGCAGGGGGAAGACTGGAAGCTTGCTATAAATTACGGGAGCATTTCTGCAACTGAGAAACTTGCTTTTTCATTGAGGAAGCCGAGAGAGCTCTTTTGATGACAAAGCCATTGGGGAGCTTCAAATCATATCACATCACTACGTTTTCTTTCTCTATTTGTCTTGGAAAAACATTATTGCAAGCATATGCGCTTGCATATCGCGCTAACAAGTGACAGTGGCCTAGAAGGAATATACATATATGTTTCTGCTTCATCACAAATTCAAGCTGAGGAGTCCCATACTCTCACACTTATCCAGGTTAAATTCCCCATATATTTATAATGGAGCAGCCTCACTTAAATACATTCCATTGAATGTAGGAAGAAAATAAATCAATTTTGCAATTTGGAAAAACATCTTCTAAATCATCAGTGGGATCACAACTTCTTCCTATGCAACAGAAAGTCACAAACCTACACTCTAAATGTCTGCAGGACTCAATTCAGGGAGGAAAAGTGGAATTTCTGGGAGTATCCTTGCAGAATCAGGCCTACAGTTTCTAAATCATGCTACCACAGTTCTTTTCTAATACGCAATATTTGTTCCCTACTCTGCAGCGATAAGAGAATGTCCTTCTCCTAAGAGATCCTCTCCATGGAGGATCTGAGGTGGACAGAACACTACCTGACAATCCAGTGGGCAGAAAAATGTTTCCTGCTGGTGCATTTTTCTGGGGCAGTACTATGTCTATGCTCCAGTAATCAGTTTTGATAGGAAGATGGAAATTCACTGGAAAACAGAAATTAGGTTCTTTTCTTTCACCTTTTTTATGCACATGGATGGCTGCAGGGCATGGAACTACTGTTTTAATAGCTTCTTTGGGCATCGGTTGTATTTTCATTTCTAATTACTCTCAATACACTCCAGCTCCCAAGATGCAAATCTCAGCCATAAGAAGAGTCAATTTCTGCAGATTTAAACCCAAAACGTATCCCCACCAACTTGAGTTCCACAAGAGAATCCTCTGAATACTACTGTGACTGACCTTTTGTCCCGGTCTGTTATTTCCTCCTCCAGATCCAGCAGAAGCGCTGCCTGAGCCATCACCTTCTTGCTGCAGGGCAGGGATTTGAGGTGCAGAATGAGCAAACCAAGGCAAAACTTGCTTCCCATCTCCTCCAGCTCTTGAGTTCCCAGCTGCAGGCCCTGATGGACAGAGGCAGAAAGTTTCAGCGCTGAGTCTGCATTTCACAGGTACGTGGAAAGGGTCAGGCTTGTTTTGCCTGGACTCTCTTTAGGACAACCCTCAAAATTCCTTCTTCCATTCTGAGTCAGAGCTGCATTCATGTTTGCTATACATGGAAGCTTCCCCTACAGAATCATCTGTAAATTAACTGACAGGACTTAGTCTACAGAAGCTACTCTAAAATAACCTCTATTTTACATATAAGGGAACTGAGGCAAATAGTTTACTTCCTCTACTACATTTGCAGAAGTTGCCATTGCAAGAATTAGACTCAGACCTCAGGAGGATCTGACTGTAAATCCACTTTTACAAATTATTAGGACTCATTTTTTCTTTCTCTCTACAGACGAGTCATCTCCCTAAGCAAATTGGTCCTATGATTGTAAACACTGGGCAATGGCAAAGATAAACAGCGAAGCTGGGGGGTAGAGAGAAGAGAAGAGATCTTTAACAAGTTATGAATTGTTTTTTAAGAAAATCAATTGCAAAGTAATTGCAAAATAACAAACACCTCTAAGGAATTTCTCAGTCTATTAAAAGCTGATATCTCTCTAGCAGAGACAAGTAGAGACAGAGAAGCACAAACAAGATTTAGATTATCAACATCATCTTTCAAGGGAGGCCTCCTCCAGGCTGTGGATCCTCACTTGGAAGAACCCTGATTATGAACAGTCTACGTTTGCTTTTTCACTAGTTAAAAAAATGAAATAAAGATCTAGCAAAGCTGGAACACACCAAGGGCCTGCACAGGAGTCAGTAAATGTAATCAGTGGCAGTTTCATGCAAGCGGTGAGAGGACAGGAGACAAACAAAGCTCAGATACACTAAAAAGGAACTAAGAAACTCCAAAATCCCTCATCTTTGGCATTTAGTGATCACATCCCATGCCCTCCTTGATGTTAACACATTGGGGGTTCAATCACTTGGTGAACAACTGCTGCCTCTGCCAACACCAGCCCTACGCACTTCTGCGGCACAAAACATCTCTGCAGCCAACCTTCTGATGAGAGCTCCAGCTCCATTTCCAAGACTGTTTCCTTAGCAACTCTGAGGAGCCCACACTCACAGTCCTGGCACTACCTTTATGCACGGTGTGAGCTCCATGCCAGCATGGCCTGCACTTGACTCTCTAACTAGATGTTTGTTAGTGGATATCTTATTGGTAATGAAGTCGTTCCGGTAAGCCGTAACAGGAGGCTGAGTCTGATCTCATATTGATTTTATTTGTTTTTCCTGTATAAAGTTGTTGCATTTGTAAAGTGCTTAGGGATTAAAGTCCTTGGTTCTGAGCAGCTGTGTAGAGTTGAGAGATTATTTCTGAGTCGAAAACATGCAGGTGGATGGAAGAAAGAAGAGACTTCTCACAAACTTCTGTAGCTCCCCTATAAAGCTTTTTTTGTGCATTTCTGTTAAAGAGCACAAACTACTTGGATAGGATGAAACCCACTAATTCATTTCTAGCGAGTCTAGCGTGCGTAAATATCATCTGGCACTACAAACACCCAATCTGACAACAAATACATTTTCCTACAGTAAAGACATTGTAATTCTGTTTTCCTTCTGAGATCTTGCGAACAAAGCACGAATATGTAATTGTGATGACGAACACCACAAAATAACACAGAGCTCCAACACATAACTAAGTGGCTGGACAACTAGATAGGCACAGGACCTGCCCAGAAGAGCATAGACAATGTGAGAAAACATATCCCCAGTGCCAGGCAGGGTCTGTGGTCTCTGGAGAACTAATTTCTGCTCTCAGAACACTCTCTTCAGTATTTTTATCACGGTGGGCAAATTTCTGACACCATTTCTTCTCTCCATCCTGTTCACCTCCACTGCAAGCTTTGCCAAGCAAGATCCAGGTACAATGAACTATAACAATAATTAAGAAGAGTAAGAGAACAGAGAGAGAGGCTTATAGGAACCAAGGGTCATTAATGCAAAGCAACGAGAATACTTAGCAGCTCTGCATGCATTTCTAAATGTTTTATTATTTTACTGTAAAAGACTTAAGATATTTTAGTGTGGCAGAGCTACAATCAGCAGGCAGAAGTGGTGACATTTCTGAGCAAAAATATGTCATTTCCACAGCAAAAGATTTATTTTCTCAGGGGTGCAAAATACGAAGAACATCTCACGGCTTTCCCTGGGGTGCATCTCAGGGTCTTGCTTCCAAGATCAAGGCAACATACTAAATACCTATCAATCCAAGAGATGTGAATAGTGACTGTGCTAAAACTCAGCCTGTGGCTTTATGATTCCCTGGAGCTTTATTCAGGATATGAAGAGGCCTTAAGAAACTATAAGCAGAGAAATAATAATAATAAAACTATAATATACCTCAGAAGCCTCAGACAGTAATTGCTCATGCACTGAGGTTAGCTGCTGTATGATGGACCCATATTGCTTTGATACCAGACAGCTCAGGAGTAACAGCTGGAAACCTCAGCTTGAGGATTACTTGTTAACATACTTTATTCACTTCAGACACAGACAGACTTTTATTTTTTTTTAACTTGGGTAATTCTCTCCCTCTCCTTCCTCCCTCCTCAGCATTCAGCTGAGGGTGGAGCTGGAGGCGCGTAGCATGACCATCATGAAATTGAGTTCATTGACAGAATTGACATATGAAACTAATGTTATTGATGGCATCGGCCAGCAGTGTCAGGAGCTGGTGTAGTGGTTAATAATTGGTCCCACATACACTGCTGAAAGGGAAGTCCGGTCTCCAGGCATTTCCCTTCTGGCTGAGCAGCACACACTGTTGCAAAAAAATGTAGAGACTGTGTTTACAACTCAGAGTTTTGAAAATATTATACAAGAAATGCGAGAAAGAAGAACAGTAGAAGTGGTGCACTGGTAGGAAGCACACCTCCAAGGCAGAGAAGATGTCTTGCTTTTACACATAGTGATAGCATATGGTCTGTTTGCCACGGCTGTATAGGAGGCAGAGGCTTTGCCTGACAGCACCTCCCCTGCAGTGTCCTGCTGGTCTGGATTCTTGGTGACCCACCCCGTCTTTCTCTCTAGCACAACGGTTTACAGCTCTGTTCTCCTTTGGACATGTCTATTTGAGCAGTGGAATGTGGTGCAAAGTCTTTCAAGCCAGCAGAATCTAAGCAAATTCTGAAGCAGTAAACAGTATCCGTGCACCAGAAAGCCGCAAACTCAACAGTCCTAATCAGTCCAGTCTCAGAAACATGCTGACAAAAATTATCCTACTTGGATGATGAGCTCACATCTGCACACAGTTCCTGCTCCTGGTTACATGAAAGTACCAGTCTGGACCAGCTTGACGTATCGTGCTGCACCACGCAATACAAATTGGTCCCATCGGCCCTGTCATGCTGCCTTTTGTAGGCATCACGTTAAAGGCTAACAGGCTAGTTGTTTCCTGGCTATTTTAGAGAACAATGGAGTCTAACAACTTTTCCTAATCCCTTTCCACATTTTCATACTGCAACAGACAGTATGGGAGGAGATGACATCTAATAACAGTCCAAGTTTTGTATAGATTTATTTTTCATGAGAAGAAACAAATTCCAGAGGTAGGCAACAGCGCCAATCAGATGAATGAAACAGACACTTGGTCTAACAACTCTCTGGCTAGTTAAATTAATTAACTTCTTGCCTTTTCTGTCAAAACTGTTACTAACATAACTGCTGGGATAGCAGGATGCTCACCTGCATCTCTTAATTGACACCATCACTGTATTTGGAAACTGAGGAGCAAGGGGAGAAAAAAAAAAGCTATTTCCTGACTTATCACTTGGCCAGAATGTTGTCAACACAAATTTTCCAAAACAAATCTGATCAAATCATGCTGGAAAATCAGTACTTTCCTACTCAGCACTGATGCATCAAATAAATATCTGCAATAATATGTTTCCAATATCCCTCAACTTGCCCTCAAAATACTTTACAGGCTAAATGAAAATGCAACGGAAAAACTTTTGTTATTCATTGTTTTAAACACTCCCACAGCCAGAGGCGGCAATAGTTTCATAATACAGATATTGCTGAAGAAGGTGGAAGGACTCCAGAAGTTAAATTAGAAATTTCTCCGCTACAGCTACAGGAAAATTAGAGTTGGAAGACACTAATAAACACAGGTAGACAGAGGATTTCAGAGGGATCGGTTGTTTCCTAAAAGGGATCTTTGGCACACACCACGGCCACTTTGGCAGCCTCTTCCATTTTTGGTCACTGCTCAAGCCCTGGGGCAACAGTTTTTCCTTGCAAACTCACTTCCAGTCAACATAATACATACACACTTACAGAATATTCTCTGCATCTCAATAGCTTTACACATGCACAATGGTTATGCCCTAAGGCTGGGTATAAATAAATTGACAGTCTGGTTTCTCACTAATTCCATCAGTGAGCTTTCCCTCAGAATACTAATAGAAATCATTTGGAGGCTCTAGAGGATAAACCACAGAGCTGAATGAAACATTTGGTGCCTGGTGTCTGAAACCTTAATTTTAGCTTGGGCCAGCCCTTAAGGTTACTGTCCTTCCAACCCTTGTGAATGAAAATATGCAGACACATGCTGTGGAATTGGCTATTTAGACAACTAGGACAGTAGGGAATCAGCCAAGTTTTCTCATGCCCCAGAGTTCCCTAAGCAGCAGGTATGGCATGCAAAACAGATGAAGTGGAGGGGATGGGAATTTGGGCCAAAAGACTTCAAGGAGATTAAGCAAGCAGAAAAGGCTGAAGATGCAAGAAAAAAAAATAGGCTAGCAGGAATTTCTAGAAAGAAAGATGAGAGCAGCTGGAGTTAGAGACAGAAGATAAAAGGATGGGAGAGATAAAAGGATGAGAAAGAAGGAGGGGTTGTTGAGGTCACTGGATGCTGATATAGAGGAATGATAAGAAGAAGAAAGCTAATGGAAACCTCTAGCCCCTTCTCGCCCTCGGAGAGGTGTGCCTCACTCTGAACGTCTGTCCTCATTATGTCTGGTGCTTTGGCCACATGGCGAGGAAACAAGTCCTAGCTTGCTTTCAGTCCCCTCACAAAACTTTTGCTGAACTCAGCTGGTGTTATGGCTTGAGCAAACTTCTTGGGTACTGTAGAATGGTAGTGGTTATTGTTTTAATCATTCAAATGGACTCTTTCCCTGGTTAAAGATACACATGTTACAGGCAACACTGTTCAAGGAACGGGAAGATGAAATATCTTGTCCTTCTGATCTGCTACAGAAAGAGTCCTGAACAATGTGCTCATAGTAGAACTGGGATTTAGCAAACAAAAACTGTGGCCAAGTTTTCCAGCAAACAATGAATTCTCAAGATTTACTGTTTAAGTTCCTTCCATTGCACTGACTAGCTATTTGTCTCACATTCTCACCTCCACACCTTTCCCTCACAACATTTCCACAGCTGTCTCCCCATCCTTTCCGGCCATCCTTCTCTCCCTCCTCAACTTCTCCTTCTTTCTCTGCTCCTCCCTTGGTGTCCTTTCTTACTTCTTTAATCAGCTCCCATGAATGACTCCATCCTCAGTATATGGCAAGCTCCTCACATGCTGGAAGAGCCCAAGAAATTACACTAGAAACGCACATTAGTGTTGCATTTGTCAACCTCAGCCAGCTACTTTGCTTGGCCACTCTATCCCACACGCTGCTACCTCATGTTTCATGTCCATAAACTACAAACCATTCAGGATGGAGACAGGAGCGGCTTTAACTTCCCACCTTCCCCAAGACTTCACACACACAGAAAGGTGCTTTCATGTCCACTGGATGCTGTTATGCCTGTTCTGCACTGCTGTACGAGACTGAAGGTGGCAGAGGGTATCGGATAGTCTGGCTTTGTCAGACTGCTTCTTGAATAAGACAGGGACAGCACGTACTTTTGTTTTCAAATGTGGGCCGTAATTGTGAAGGCTGGTCTTGTTGGGACAAAAGACGAACAAAAAGAGAAAGATAAATTAGGATATTTTCCCCCTGCACAGACAAGCCATATAGAAAGATGCTATTCTCTGCAGAGTTTCTGTTTTCCAATAAAGGTGAGGAGTACATTGGTTTTCTGTCTCATTCATTACCGTGTGACACACTAGGGATCTTATTTTTAGACTCTGGATGGACCTGGACTAGCATCAACAGATTATCCCTCTCTTTGTAGACACTGAGAAATCTTTTACCTTGTCCCACAGTGTCTTCAAACAGAACTGAGGAGGTTGAGTGAATGATATGCCAGGCCAGAACTGAGCACTTTGGAGGAATCTGTCTTGTTTCACAGTGACAGGGGTCAGGAGTGTTTCAAGTTGCAATCTAAGGACTGTGGACAGTTCTGGGGAGGAGAAGCCTGCCTGCATCATCCAATGAAGAAGAGTCTCTTGGAAGCGACAGTCCAGAGGGAAAGCTTTTGACAGTGGAGCTAATAATAACCATGGGCAATGTTTTTTGTGGGGGCTTTTTTTTTTTTTTATTAAAAAAAACCCCTAACAACAAAACAAAACAACACAAAACAACCCCATGATAATTCCTAAAGGAAAACAAACGCTGCTCCAGGATACTTAGGCCTCCCACTCGGCAGACAGGGAACAGAACCAGAGAACTGTTCAAAGTCACATAGGGACTCTGGGGCATTATGAGGAAAGAAAGCCACTACCTTGGGCTGGTGACAATTGAATGCTTTAATCAAGAAAGCACCCTTCTTCCCCATGCTCCCAGTATTTGCAACAGGTTAAGTGGTATCACCCCATCTGAAGGTGCCTTGAAAATTCAGCAGTAGTCTATCCATGACTTTCTCTCACATACATACCTTGTCCTCCTATCTGAAACTGTGGAACCTGGAACAAGTCACAGACAGGTTATAGCCTAAGGCATCTGAAGATTAAGTGTGAGGTGGGGCTCTAACTATGTCTCAGAATCTGTGTCAAATGAATTAGCTCTTAAAAGCAGTCTGGGAAAGCAAGAAGTTGAAATTTTGCAAGTCCTAAATTGGTAGCCTAATCCTTGGATCGCTTTTTCTCCCTCTGTACTTCCACTTAAAAGTTTGCCTCTATAAATAACTTCAGTGCACAGAAAAGTGACCAAACTCTTGGCCCACCCAAACTTATTTTCAGCTATGAATTTACCCGATTTGGCCACATCTCACTGTGGGTATAAAATAACTTTCTAATCCTGGCTGGTGATCACCATGTGCCTTGGAAGAAAAGGATTTACGATACTGATAACTTTATTCTGGCTAATGCAAATGCAGATGCTATTCATTATGTGTCTAACTCGTTTTAAAAAGTCTTAAGGAGGCATTTGTCTTCAAAATGCCATCCACTATGGAGATCCCCAGATTAATGATGTGTTACATAAAGAATCAATTGTTGCATCTTAATTTCATCATACAAGGATATGTGGCTGTTTCATATTACACAGCACCTTGGTTTTTTTTTTTCTATTGACTTTAAAGTATTTAAAGTAATAATACTGGGAACTTCCAAAGTAGTCTGTATCTTAAAATTCACTGTGCCATAAACTGCAAAGGAGGAAACCTTACAGTCTTTCCCACTCACCCCAATAAAGTACATGCTCTTCTTCACATCAGACAGGTGATGAAAACACGTATTGACCAAAATGAAACAGCAAGGCTAGTCTGCTTTTATCCCCCAGCCAAAACGAGACCCCAGAATCATGGTACCTCTCACTTTTACACCAACAGAGGGACTGAGGCACTAGAGTAGATTTAGTGAGAAGCCAACACAGCATGACCCAAACATCGCCCTGGTTGCTCCACATTATCTCCAGCACTCTGCTCCCACGCTAGTGCGTTATGGAGACCAGTAGACCAATGAAACTGTGTCTTGGCCTGGCACCAACGTTATGTAGAGGAGAACTCAAACATCCACACCAGCGCAAAGGCTCTCCCCAACACAGCGCTCAGTGTCGCTTCTGCACACCGCTGCGCTCTCTGCACTGTGACGCCCTATTCCTTCCCTTTAGAACTCAACAGCTCTAGTATCTAATGCTTTCCCCACATTGAAGCTGCCTTCCAGGCCACTAAACACTTTCATGTGCTCCCTCTAGCCCCTCTTCATCACTGCTTTCTCTCTTGCAAAAGAAATGACCCATAACAAACACACTACTCCACGGGAGGTATTGCCATTCATGTCTATAGGGATATTATAACATCTCCCAAGTCTATCTCTTTCTTCACACATGCAGGCATCTTATTCACTTTTTTTCTTTATTGTTGCTGCTGCACATGGCACAGACGTCTTTATCAAGCTGTCTTTATAATAGCTACTTACGTTTTCCTGAATGGTTGGAGCTAATTCAGAGCCCAACTGTGTGCCTGAATGCTTTAAACTATTCCTTCAAACATGCTTTACCCTGCCACTGCCTATGTTTCATCTTCCATTCTAGTACCCACACTGTTTCAGTCCTCCTTCCTACTGTGTCATTTCTAGCGGCTGCAAAAAGCAAATCTCAATGTCTTAGTGTTTGCCTTCCCTTCCTGTCATTAAAATTACAAATATTGGCCAGCATCAATTCAGAGTGGTGACTGGAGTCAAGTTACTACCAATTTCTTTCTATCCCACGGATGTCTTATGCATCCTATCTACTTTTTTTCAGCCCTTTAACTAGGTTTTGACTACACAAACAGTCCTTTTGTGTCATACTCCATAACTCCCCAAATTTCTTGATGCCTTTTTTTTCTTTTTTTTTTTGAAGGAAGCTTTCTTTTTATCAGCTCTGATTCTCTGAGGATGCCCAGCGATCCAATCTGCATGAAAATCAGTCTTGGCTCACCCTTGAAAGCCATGGACCGAACTTTGTACATCATTTCTCCTTTATCCTCTAATTCCCATAACTCTTTCCAAAATAAATAAATAAATAAATCCACCATATTATCAAGGTGCTGTTAACACACTTAGTCATTATGTTTCCTCATCCTTGTATCCCAGAGCTTACAGTTCTCTCATCTAATGAAGTAAGTTTTTATAAGTAAGGAATCATAATTAGCACCTTGTTAAACATGCTGTAGAGAGTCTGCTATCTAGTCAGCTGGCCATTTTTAATTATTTCTTTTTAGTAGTTCAAATCCTCTGCTCCTTAGTTTCCTTACAATTACTGCAGGAATAAAACCTGGGCTTCATCTGATTCTGTGAGTTATAACCTTAGCCAAATACAAAATAACATAGCAGACAACAGGCAAGCGTGATTTTCATGTATAAACCAACCAGCGTGGTCCCACAGCATCCCGTCCTGGCTGCCTACCAGTTCTGCCAATGTACTTGTAGCTCCAAGGCAGCACAAATAGCTCCAGAATGCATCCAAATCTCAGCCTACACAATCTCCTATTATTCCAGTCCTGAGGGTGCCGTATTTTCTTCCAGAGCCTTTTGCTCATGCCTTGAAGCATACTGCTTTTTTTTTTTTTCTCCATATCTAACCTTGCTCTCCAAAAAAGCACTCATTTCCTCCGAGATCTTCTGTCAATGACCTCAGAGCAGAGCTTCCACCCGGTGGTGGTCTTCCTGCTTAGACCACATCAAATGCCACAAGCCAGCTTCCATGGTAGAATAATTATGTGCACGTGTTCAGAAGAGATTATTCTGAAAATCTCTGTGTTGCTCTCCTTAAAAACTTTAAATAGGTCCTCACACATTGATCCACAGGTGAGAGGAAAGGACACAGGGCAGTCTAAAACTCTGCACTTTCCTTTTCCCTTTCAATTTTCATTATTCTAACCTTTCACGCACTAGATGTCCATCCTCTTATGCTGATACAGCTCAAGAGCTACCTGAGACATTTTCCTAAATTATAAATGACTCCCCCTCCGGCTAATTTCTTTCTTTCATATCACATATTCTCTTTGGTCATCTTCAGCAAACACCATCAAAGCTGGCCTCCCCACCTATCAGTCTCTACAACCTCAGCATCGGCGAAAGGAAGCAACTACAATTCTACAATTTCTTGTATTAGCACTTCTGAGATAACAAAGGACTCATTGATTTTTCCAAGCCAAAGGCACCTGGGAAAGCGCAAAACACGTCTCTGCCCAGCTCAGATCAGAGAGGAAAGAGACACTCCATAAGAGAGGGCTTCCCCCAGCCTGGTAACTGCTCCTTTTGAAGCTGAAGGATGGGAGTAGGAAACTAAAAGCTTGTTGGCTGTTTTCTTACAGGTGTCAGTGTTGTTATTCTGACACAGGATCCTTCTTGTCATTTGTCAAATTTAACAGAAAAATGGAGAAGAATAGTGAAAATGTGACCGTTTCTTTTTTCTCGTCCTTTCTTTTGAACACTCGGCACTAATCACTTAGACAATGGCTGAAAACCCTGAGGGTAATTCAGGCCAGCAGACTGCAAGACTCTCTTTGACGACCGCTCTGATTTAATATAGGTTCATTTAAAAAACCACGTAATGTAACAATACCATATAAAGAGTTAAAGAACACATGAGGAAGCCCGGTCAAAGGGAGATTTTGCCAGACAGCCCAAAGGCAAGTCACTGATCGCTTCATTAAGAGGCTGGGTTAGGAAGGACATCTTGTGATGAGTCCTGGGTACGTGGACTCCACATTTAGAAGTCAAACATCAGGAAAGTCTTTCAGGTGAAACAGCTGCCACCAACTGCTAACCACAGTTTACACATCTGTAGAGTCCAAAGGCTCATTTTATTGCCAGCCCACATGTCCACTGGCACAAAGTAAACTGACACCCACTAAGATGGCTGATGGATGTTTTTACCTTACTTTTCACCAGGCAAATAATTATTAAAAGGAAAACAAAAATGGAGATCAAAACCAAATCTTCTACTTTATCACAGCAGAAACGAACCTGCGGTGCTTGTGCACGAGGAACTGACCAGCAGCATGCGGATGATTTCAGACATTTGGACTTACCAAGGAGGAGAATAAGTTAGACCTGGCAATTGGGCGCAGACTTTTGCAAACCACCTATAAGGTTTTTTCCCCTACACAATTCCCACCAACACAGGCTCAGTTTAACATCTCCACTTACTGTGCTTTTGGAGAGAAAGGAAAAAAGAAATCAAGTCTTTGAAGACTTTAAGGAACAGACTGAAGAAAGGGAGACAAGATCAGAGAGACAGAGCTCGGGTGAGGGGGAGGAAGCTATCTCTAGCAAGTGGGATAACTGATGTGACTCGCACAAAAGCAGTTTACGTTTCCCCTTGTTCTGCCGTGGATATTTCCATGTTGGCTTTTTCAGAGATGGAGACTAGCAGGAAGCAAATGTACAGCAGCTAATAAATGCTTCACCTCCCAGAACATCAGGTGAGAAGCACAGGGGCCTTGTAAAAATAAACTACAAGTTTCCAACTCTTTGAAAACCTACTGACCGTCCATAGCAAAGCAGGCAAACCTTTATCAGCAGAGAAGATGCTGACTCCAGTTGCAGGCTTTCAGGATTTCTCATCTTGCAGCTGTACCACCTGAGAAAATTTGCATAAAAACAAGGTGCCTTTTTCTTCAGAGTCCTTTTCAACCTGCTTTTATGATTTCTACCGACAATGATAATCCTCTGATTGTGACATTGCAAGCGTTTCTACTACAACCAAGTATTTCATCCAAAAGGAGGATTATCGCTTCAGTCTGGGGAAGTATATGGACTTTCAGAGGAACAAAGCAGCCAGTTTTCAAGCAAATGACCTTGGTAATAGAGAACAAAAGACGACAAAGATATAAAAACAACACCACACATCATCAGATCTACCAATTCCAAGAGGCATCTGATGCTCTTTGAGTTCATAAAAACTGATGTTTCCTATAGATACTTGTACTATGGAGTTAGAAAAAGCAGCAAGAGACATTTCTCTTTGCTGTGCCACTCCAGCAAGCTGGCAATGGTTTAAAACTAAACATCACAGACAACAACCCACTGCAGTGCACAACTCCATCACTTTAGCAGTGTCCTGTGAGAAGGAGCATCAACACGCATGGTGCTGAATGTCAAACAACTGGTTTAAACCTGTGCCTCTGGCAGCTGCTCTGAAATCCAAAGGAGGAAAAAAAAAAAAAATAAAAAGCACCTTTGTTTTTCTGCTTTTTTTTTTTTTTTGGAAAGAACATAATTTAGCATGACTCTCCACAGAACAATTTGCACGGGATTATCCACAATGCACTACATTATGGTAATACACTTCAACCTCTGATGCATATTAGACTGACAGTGTTAAAAATCTGTCAAAGGAAAAACAAATGATACAAGAAAATGATGATGTAAGACGGGACAGTAAACATTCTGCACTTGTGTAATCTGCAAAGATTCGGTTTAAAATTGGCCAGGGAAAGAGAACTAGAGTATTGTGCACTCAGAACAGGTTTAGGGAACGTTCCCAACTCAAGCAGAAAACACCACCTGACTGAAACATCGATGTAATCACAGAGGACTGGAAAGTACAACAAACCAGAACTAAGAACTGAACTGGAAACAGGGAGAGATTTTCTTCATTTCTTTGATTTCCCACCGGGTAGCAACCTGGAGGGAATATTTGCTCTTGTTCATCCAAGGACGGGCTGGGTTCACCAACCTTCACCATGCACATTTGCTCACTCCACCTTCTGCTCCTCCTCAATCCCTGTTTCACCTTCTGATGCTGGTAACAATCCCTAACAGTTCCTCGTCAGTCTCTGTGTTCAAAAGTGGCCTTCCTGAAACAGTGAGCTCCAGAGCTACATCAGTCACAGAATCCAAACGACCCTTCCTGTGGTCACAGATGGCTACTCAGCCCTTCATCAGGCTTCACCAAAGGAACAAAGACTCCCTGACATTTCCTAGCACTGGTCTTGCACTTTCCCATAGGAAATAGCCACAAGGAAATAATATCAAATCTAACACTCCCCTTCAGACAATTCCACACACAGTTAGTAATTCAAGCAATCAGATACCACTCCTTGAATCCTTAATCGAGGGATAAGTCTGTTTTGATAGCCAATGAAGAGTCATTTAACTGGCATGGGGACTTGTCCTGCAAAGCCCTCAGACAAGCAAGGGCAAAGGGTGCCAAGGGGGAAACAAGGCATAGGGCTGGTAGAGGGGAGGGGATACAGCAAGAAGCAGTACTTTCCAGCTAAGTTTTTTCATTAGTTCTCTCAAAACCAAGTCACAGAAAAATGAACAAAACAAGGGATGAGGCCAAATTATATTTGCTGAAGAGGAGTTATAGAGATTAGCGTACTAATTAATCAAGACAACGATGTCAGCGAGGGCCTGACCTTTATTCCTGCCCTAGTAACAGCTTTGTCCCTGGTGACTTTTGGCTTGCATGCTAAAGCCATTTAGACACATCCCTCAATTATTTGCAGGATGCCCTCTGGGAGAGAGGAGAGCAGTACTGCAAGCTGCAAGCAGGGATGCTGAATCAGAGGAGGAGTGATCTAGTCAAAGGCACCTCGTCAAGGGCATTGGCAGAGGTAGGGAGAGAGCTCATATTCTCTTTACCTCTCACACTTCACTTCTCACTTCTAGGAACAAAATTGCTTGGAGCTATTAATCTGGAATTCTGCCACACTTAAAAAAAATAATCATAGACTAACAAGAAATAAAGATTAAGTTTAAAAAAAACCCCTCACCCTAAAACCAAAGAAAAGAGTTTGCTTTTAAGAAAAGAACTTATATCTGTTTTGTCATAAACCAACACCAGTATATGAAACACCCTCAGACAAAACGGCTGAGGTCAGGACAGCGGTCAAATCTTTACTTACCCCCTGCTTCTCCTCTTTCTCCCAAGACTAAGCCCTTCCCTCAGGCAGATTAGCTGCCCATCGCCATACTCTGGGCAGCCTGGATTCCTTTACTTAATGTCTGTCATATCGCAGGTTCACTCAGCTTCCTGAGTACCAGCCTGAGGACAGACAGGTCCAGCAAGCCTCTGAGCACCACTGCCATTCTAAAAAAGAATCACTAGTCTCTGAGGGTGCAACCAGACAGCAGAATACAAGGTGGACAGGGAGCTGTTGCTGTCCCCACACAGCAGGGACAGATAGGGGTGGAATCTGGACAGGCTCAGGAAGATGACATACAACCACAGCCTCACAGGCAATAGAGGGCTAAAAAGGCACGCTAGTTCAGGAGAGAGTGGTGATTCTTCAGGATGGCACCAGACGGATGCAACATTAGAAGATGTCGTCTTCTATCAGAATAGCTGTTATTATAGCAACTGAGAAACTTAATCTGGTTTTGCCTCACAAGCAAAAGCAACAAAATATCTGCTCATCAATCTTAACCACAGGTCCCACCAGTCTGGACTCTCAGCCACAGACTGACTTCCTGACTTCACCTTGGACCTTCCTTGTCACTACAGACCTAAGAGGCGATTGCTAGGCTGATCCAGTCATTATCATTGGACCTAGTCCTGATTCACTGACTTGTGTTCCTGGTTTGACTTTGGACCTGCTTCAGTACCATGGACTTGTCTGGTGACCAGGGCTCTTGGTTGAACCTCACTATCATTCTCAGACCTTGCCTGCTCACCCTGCCCAGCAGCAGTAGCAAGGGCCCTGGCTAGCAGAGAGAGACATCTGGTATTAAGCCCATTTCTCCGATTGTTATCACTGGCCTTAATTCTTTCCTCAGTACAGGCACTTTAAATTGTTCATCTCAACCTCCATTGAGCAATAGTGCAGAAATTCTAGCTTGGAAAAGCAAAAACAGTCCCTCAACATGTCTATCACTAGCCAAGCTGAACCCGCCTGTCCCTTCAACTTCAGCTCTACAAGCTTTTACATTCAGCCCCGATTTTGGGCTGGCACATACTCACTTTCTCCTCCACTACTCAATGTAAAGGTTACAACATCCTAAACTAGAACTAGATGAAGATCAACTTCACTTCATTACATTACACTCACTTGTCTGACACCTTCCTGTCCAAAATTTGTTAACACATATCACCTCAACCATCATAGCTGAATTTGGTCAAAAAGCTTCCCTGTACAAATAAACCTTTTAGCTTTAGGTGCCAAATTAATTTTTGTTAAAGCCAACAGGGTTACCTCATGTTAGAATCCAGCTACAGAAATAGATTTCTTTTCCTCTTCCCCAGCTATTGTTGGCAAACATTAGTTCTAGTGAGAGAAGCTATTTCTGGACTTTTATCGGCAAGTCTTATGTTCAGAGACTAAAGGAAGGAACCGGCTGACAGTGGAAAAAATGTTAGACATGACTTTCAAGAAATGCAGTCTCTGCCAAGCTCTTATGCATATTTCTCTGAGAAAAAAAAAAAAAAAAAAAAAAACCTACCCAAAACAAGCCAACAAAACCCTACAAAAAACCCAAAACACAACCAAACCAAAAGAAAACAACAAAAACCCCCAAAGTCTTTATTAACCTCTACTAGCAGGGGTCACACCAGGAGAGGATCACTGAGAAAAAAAGGCACATATGGAAAGTTGCCCGACAATCAACTGCATGGTCAGCACTCTAGATGACCCCTGACACTCATTCCATTTATGCCTCTTCTTTTGGAGAGGAAAATTCCCTGCTTCTTAGTACAAAATAAGTGCTCAACATGATTGAGGTGAAGTTTCTAGCAGAACTTCGTTCGTTGTATTAACTCCTGCATGAGCTGATGTGCACTTATCAAACATGCTCACACGTCTGTGCGCTCACACCCCCCCAAACATGCTCACATGTCTGTGCATTCACACACATGCACAAACATGCTCACACGTGTGAGCACTCACACACATGCACACCAAACATGCTCACACGTCTGTGCATTCACATACATGCACACCAAACATGCTCACACGTCTGTGCACTCACACACATGCACACCAAACATGCTCACACGTCTGTGCACTCACACACATGCACACCAAACATGCTCACACGTCTGTGCACTCACACACATGCACACCAACCCAGATGCACGAGGACACATTTCTAAGACACAGGTACCACAGCAAACAGCAGCTGTTCAAAAGTACACAGTCAAAATAATATTCTCATCAGACACACCAGTGTACATTTGCACACTTGAAGGTCTGAGAGACTGTTTTGGACTGGTTCCCACACCCACACGTGTGTACCCACATTCAGTCACAGTTTTCCACCAAAACCCTTCCAAGTTTACACTCACGAATATTCACTGCACATGAACACATCACCAGTACAAACACTCACCTAATGTATGATTCGGGAAAGTACAGGTAGGAAGCTAAATGAACATACATAGAGATTCATATCTGTTTCTCTTGTAAATTATGCACACAGCCTTCATGCATTTATTTACACTACACTAATAATTTCTAGTAATTACTGTTGTAACAGGAAAACACAAGAATGCAGATCTTGGTCCTATACAAGTGAACCGATTACATCCAGCAAGACCTGTCACACCCAGTACATACAAAGGGACAGCACAGAATTGTTTTTCTATTTCCCAGGCATTTGCTTCAGTGTAACCGAGATTTATTCATCCAGCTAAGAAACAACACAATAAAAATGACTAAATGGAAATATAAAAATTAAGCCCTTTTACACAGAGCCAAGCTGAGCAGTACTATTACTCAGACTCTTCCAGACTCTTAATAAAAATCAAAAAAAGCTTGGCAAACGATTTGGAAAAAAAACATCATCTTGTTTTTCACACCTTTGACTGTGTGTGAACACAGCACACTTGTCAGCAAGCAACGGACTATGCAGGCTACGGTCACACATAAGCAGAAACCTCTGCTGTGCTTTCTAGGACTCAGTGCCACTAATGCTGCCCTGCTCACGCTCCTCCACCCTGCAGTCTCTGCCATTTCGGTTTCAGACTAGAAAATGCAACAGACCCCACCTTCAGCAGGCCAAGCTCCAGCTCTTACATTTTTTTCCCCTGCAACTCTGCCAAAGACACGCCAAAGGCCCATAGTCTGGTGTCAGTCTTAAGCCAAGGAATGGAAAAATAAATATTCAGCTACTGAAAACATTCAAATCCACTTGTGATTGAGTATCTCCCCTCCTTTCGGTCTGCCCAGCTCTGCAGCCTCTCTTCAACCCACAAAGGATTATGCACAAACAGTAAAGAGAAAGTGTTAATTCACTTCCTACAGGCTCTTACCAGGTCTGGAAGAGCTGTGGGCACATCCATTCCCAGGGGCAAAACATTTACTCATAGGCAAACAGTAAACTCGCAGAGGCAGGTTACATGAGTTATACGTGGAATTAACCTCTCCATGGACACTACTGCTGATTTTCCCTTGAAATTGAAAGAATCTTATAGACCGAGTTTTCTACATATAACAAGTAATTTTGTGCTGTTGTGTACAACAGAGCCACGTGCCATGGATGAAGAAGATCTTAAGCCTTTACGTTTCTTTTTTAATTTTTCCCCTTTCCTTTTAAATTCAAGCATATATACGCTAATGAAATGTATTTTGGGGTTATGTAAAGCCTCTATAGTATTGACACAGAAATATTACAGGTAAAACACTTCTGGTTGTCTTGGGAGCATTCTGGCTGCCTTAAAGAAGAGGCCTTCAATTGCTGATTCTGTCTTCTAGGAAGCTCTTTAAGATTTAGATTCTGGATGAGGAGTTACGAGATCTCACATTTAATTCAGTTTACCATAGCTGCACACTTTCAAATGAAATCAGTGGAACTGACTGGAAAGAGTAGGATACTTAATGAAGCGCCTTGGGGATTGAAATACCTGTTATTCAAAGTTCACAAAATAAGCTTCACTTCAAAATTTTACCCTCTCTTATTTCAACCAGTCAGGATCTCCAACAATGCCAACTTGACCTTAAATGCTACCTGGACTGTACTTATGTATTCTGAGCAGGCCTAGAAGAGCCACATGCTTCTCATTTTGAGGATGTATGAGCAGATAATAGTCCAAATCTGTATCACAATGAATTTGATCTCTCCTCAGGCTGTCCGTCTTTTAAGAACCTTTTCACATGAATTCATAAATCAGCCTGAGTCTTTTCCCTCCTAGAGAATGTCACAAAAGACTATTCCAAAGAGACACAGAAAATACTGATAAGATTTCTCCTCCTTTCCAGCGATCAACTCACAGAAGATACCATTCATGCTACACCAGTCAACAGCAGACACTAAAATGTTAGCAGAATACCCTGATATCAAGTGTCTGCCTATGTCATTAGTATCAAAGGCATCAATAACAAGTCATTATTTACACATCTTTGGGGTGCTGAGTATCTCTGAATCAAGAGGTTGAGGGTACTTAAATGGAATCCGATTCAGTATCACCAGTTGAAATGGTCTTGCTTTGTCCTGTCCTCCTCTGCCACAAAACGCATCCCCATTGTTTTAATTTCCAAAACGTTTCTGCTAAAAAAGACATTTCTAAAGAGCTGTAGAAGACCCCAAAGAAAGGTGAGAAGAGTCAAGGAAGATAAGGCGCTTCCTCTTAACCTTCTGGTAAACACAGGATTTTTATGGGGAAAACATTACAAGGGATAAGCTGCTTCCCCCTGCTCTACAATGCAGTAGGTAACATCAGCTTGAAGACGCAGTGCTGACAGACGTTGCCTCTGCTGTTTTGCTTTCCACCACTCTGGCACTCCTCATGTCAATAAGATGTCATTGAACTGGACCGCACGGGGTGGGGAGGCTGCCATACCCTTCTGCTCCAATCGCAGCTGGAAGGAGGGATGGGACAGGACCTCAGTAGGCACTCCCCTCCTCTGTTGTCCTGTAGGCTACCACATGCAAGCAACACATGCACAAACGCCAGTGTTGTGAGCATGCTGCCCTTCAGCAGGCTCCCCTGCAATCCTATACACTGCATTCCACACCTCCACTCTAATTAGTTACGAACGAAAAGGAACCGAAAGACAGATTTCCCCCCTAGCTTTGCATTTATTAAAAGGTCACCAAGGAAGTGTGATTTTTTTTTTTTTTGCTTGTGAACAGAGATATCAGAAGCTAATGAAATCTGAACTCCATCATTGCTGTGTGCATTCTTTTCAGTCTTCATTTAGAAATGAGCTCCCTTTCCCCTTCACAGGCTACTACAGACTCCCACACGTGCTAGGCAAGAAAGATTTAGCAGGGAGGCTGAGGGCTGTGCACCTCTGCCTTCTCTCCACCCTGCTGGCACTAGCGACACTCAGGTTGTCACAGGACAGTAGAATGCTACACACTCCCTCGTCGTTTTAGCTGCATCTAGCCCAAGGTGGACCCACAAGTAGCCCCCTGTGCTACGACACACACACGATACACATACTCCTGGTACTTCAAGTAATACTGCTGCCACTTACACACACTTAGTGTTCTGCCTGTGTGCAGAGATGAATGTTCACGGACACGTACAGATACCTGGGTACAACTTGTGTACAAGCGCATGACCTTGTGCACATACAAGCCCACAGCTACCTACAGCATGCAGAAATCCACTTGAAAAGCCTAATCACGTACATCCTATTTCTCACCGGTGCTAACACACCTTTGCAAGCTTGCGTGCTCGTGTCTGTACCCAAACACGCACCTTCCTGAACCCCACCTCTAGGAATGCAAGAAGTCTGGGAATCAATAACCACTTACAGCCTTTCAATCCAACACTGTCAATGTTGTTCTCTCCTGTTTACAGTGACAGACAAGCAGACTAAAGATATGGGACATCAATATGCAGAGGAGGAGAGGTGGGCACTGTGTCAGCATAAGGAGCAGGCAGATGCTGCTGAATCCCGTAGAAGCTGTTCTTGCCCTCCTGCAACCAGCTGAGCTGAGCTGCCACTGTCCCAGAAACCTTCTGCTTTATTCCCAGGACATCTGCAACCAGACAGAACAGAGCAATAACCACAGGCTATTTTCCTGAAATAACGTAATTGTACATACAGAGGTTCAGAAAGAATCCAATTCTTATCTGTTTCTGAAGCCTAAGCAATAATCTTGCTTACATAAAGAATAAAGATGTGTTACATGATCAGTATCGCACCAAAACAACTTGATACCATATCCTGCAGAGGAGACAGCATGAAACTAAATACATTTTAGGCACAGCAGGCTGCCTTTAAAATTGTCAAGGTGCTTTGCTGACCTTTTAAAGTGAATGAGCACGCAAATGCAGTGCACCTGAGAGCGGTCAATACCTGTGCCAATGAATTTCAACCAACTTTGCAGCATCCAGAATAACCCAAAAGCTGTCAGTACTCCTAAGGTCTGACGGGAGCTCTGATCACGTACCTTTGTCACAGCCCACAGCCTCACCTGCACAACCAGCATCTAAACATCCCAAAGCTATTCCATCTGAGCCCACAACACGGCCTCATTCTCACAGTCCTGAGTTTGTCACCGTATCCATATTCCGCGATCTCACTTCTGCATTATGAGCAAATCCTATTATGCCAGGCCTGAATCTCTCCTGGGCAGAGACCGGCATTAATATAAATATAATTATGGTTGTTCAATAAATGTATGATGTCTGCCGATCTATCTCGTTAAATTAACCACAGGAGTGAATTTTGCATTAGTCGTGACAAGGCTCATTTTCAAAGCTGACATTTAATACCAGGCCCCAGTACAAATTATACTTCAGCGTACACAAATCAAAGGATTTGGTGAGAATCTATGAGGACTGAGTGTGTGAAACCACAGAAGCAGTTTTGGTGGCATTCTGCAGGTATCCACAGTCTGTACAACACAGTTACCTAGAGTTGATCAATCAGGTAAGAAAATCAAGCCATTTCAGTGTACGTGGGGGTTAATGGGGTTGTGCTTGACCCAGAAAAACCTTCAGTGCTTTGATCCCAGGAAGCCCTTCCAATCACTAAACATACTGGCTTGATCAGAAAAGTATCCTTTCCGTCACTTTTTCAGAGACAGCCTGAGATCTGCTTTCAGATCCCGTTTATTTCAGTCTCCCTCACTGGAAAAGACAAAAGGGCTGCTCTTAAAAGGTCATTGCAAAACTGGTGTCCAGGTGCCTACTGCAGCCATCGGATTGCACGGAACACAGGGCCCATCACACACCACATTCACTGCTTCCATCTGTGGTGGAAAGGCTCCTTCCAGTAGCACAGGCTACAGGGTTGACTTCAGGTGCCTGTTCACCTGGGTGCAGAAAAGCCGAAGGTTGGGACCAAAGTACCAAGACACTCGGGCTTCTTTATGTTGTATTATAGGATCATCTCCCTCATTCCCCACCACTGCCAACCAGTGAGGCACACATGCTCTGGGCTATCATAACACGGTTATAGAGCCCTTTTTCCTAACTCAAATGACAGCCAGATCCAAACCTATTAATTCTCAAGGCTAGAAAGAAAAATCTGAGGAAAGCAATAAAAAGGAAATTGAAGGTACAATATAATGGAAAAAGAGAGTGGCAAAGTAAATACCTTCAGAAGTGCTAAGTTCCTCCTCCACTGTTTTCATGTAGAGATAGCATTCCTAATCAAATATTCTTCTCACTCGACTTTCAGTTATCTTGCAAGATAAAATCATTTTACGAACTACCAGCTTTCCCTCCAAATCAGAAAAAGTTTCTGCACTTGCAATCTGCTGACCCAACAGCTTTTAAAGGAATGACTACAAAAAAAACCACAGTACTTTCCACAAGATGCAAACTGCCCTTTTGATCCTGTGGCAAAAGCAAATCCATATATCTATTTTAAACTATATTTCATAAAATACATAAGTGATCTCCAGCAGGAATAAGCTACGGTAAAATGGACAACATTTCTGGGCTTTTTTAGCCTCGGCTGCACGTAGTTGTACTTCTCACTCAGAACTCATTTGCAGTATCTTCCTCCAACTCATTAAAATTATCTTTATCTTTGTTGCTTTGTACGAATCTCTGATTCAATTTTACAGTGAAGTTCAGACATTATTTCCAGCACCCCCAAAGGAAACTTTCTGCTTTATTTCAAAAGCTAAGAAGAGGTAAGACATAGTAAGTGACTCAGTTAGAAGTGTTCTGAGGAAGCTGTTTTGGTTTTTTTAATTGGTTGGTTGGTTTTTGTTTGTGGGCTTTTTTTTTGTTGTTTTGGTGGTTTTTGCTGTTGTTTGTTTTAATCTAAGCCAAGACTTTTTTGTGAAAGTGTAATAGTTTAGAGGTGACTTTTCTTAGGACAAGCTGCTCAGCTCTTGGGTGATCTTTTCAATCAGATCCCAAAAGACAGATACCCTTTTCAGCTGAGCTTCCCTTTTTCCTATGAACAAGTAAATATTAGTTGGAGCACTGGTTTAGACTGGGGCTGTTCACCCTAGTGCAAAATAGAAACATTGGCTCGAAATACCAGAATGTTTCAAGACAACATTTGCTCTCCACAAATACATATTCATAATCTTCCTCTCCTGAAGTGAAAGGTGCTGAGGAAGCACTGACTATGGTGATGATGACAACAGAAAATGAGGTAAACCATCTTTGGAGGTGCGTGTAAGTCTTAGTATCACCCCGGTAAGACTTCTGTCTCTTCAAATCTGATCCCTAAAGCAAAAAAGTTGTGAGGACTAAGCGGGCAGTGAACCAGAGTAGATTTCCCCATTTCTGTGGCAGAGGGAATAAACTCAGTAGGTATGTCTTACAGATGCCAATCCACGGCAGATATAAAGGGTCCTGAAAGGAAACAAAGCGTTCCTTCTGCACCTAGTCTGGTGACCTAATAAATCGCAGAGGAAGAAGTGATAAGAGGAATGACAACCAACGTTTAGCACCATCATGACTGAGAACACCCAGACTATAACATACCATAATCTCTGGAAAGGCTAACAACATTACAGGTGAAAAAAACCACACCTCCAACAAGTTCAAGGTACTACTTTAACAAGTATATCTGTTGAACATTGTTGGCAATGCAATAACTCCTATAACAGTGCTCTAGAGCTTATTTTCCAGTTATGGTACCAAAGGCTTTCTTGCTGTTCTTAGTACTGACTGCCATGGCTTCTTATTTTTAACTTCTTGTACCCATTTTCTACATTACATTGGCTGGTATCTATTTTCCCTGCTTTTTGCTCAGTAACAATAAATCTATGCTATTATCCCCTCAGAAGATTATTTTCATCAGCTACATTTAGGAAAATGACCTCTACTGTTGTTTACTCATTACCTTCAGAAACACTAGTAAACAATTAGTGCTAACAAACTGGAAACTGAAATTGAAATAACAGAAATCTGTCTTCTTATAATTTATCATGTAGATTTTTCATCAATATTATGATTCAGTGTCCTCTACACTCTAATTACTGCCTTCCTTGGTACTTAACCAGGATTGGTTTTAACTGAATACGTCCTCAATTCTTGATTAGAGAGTCGTGCCTTTTTAGATACATAGCAAAACCCTTTAAAAAAAAGGACTTAATTTTTATTCATAGTACTTTCAGTTTGTTTTTTCCCTTGTAGTCTGCTTTACCTATAATATTTCCTCAGCTCTGGATAATCAGCCCTCACTAAGAAAAAAAAATACACAGGAACACATATTAATAGGAACACTGTCCTCTGCCCATATTAAATGTAATTGGGTCATAATCACTAGTGTCTAGGTAACCACAAACTCCTTCACCAAAGATTAATTCCTCTTTTCCTGTTATAACGTAGTCCAAAATAGAGTTACACTGGATATTACATCTTCTGTGTCAGAAAACAGTCATCTGTAATGTCTGGAATCTTTAACAGCATTTAGTGCTGCTGCATGAAATCTCAGGTGTATCTCACCCAAACTGAAATCCATAGCTACGCATTTACTTTTTTCTGTAGAGAATATGAGTACTTATGAGGTAACTTATTCCATTTTCTGGTTCGACTCAGTGTGCCAAGCAGGCTCATTTCCTAGACTTTGTCAGCATACGTACAATAGGTAGATCTGAATTATCAGTAAACAAAGATGTAACACATTTTCATTCCCCCCCTTCCAAGCCAGACATGCTTACTGCCCTTTCTGCCCTTCACAAGCAGAGCCCAGATCAATATCTGGAGATTCTGAAATACCAAAAATTAAATTCCAAAATTATCCTAGCAGTTTTCAGTATGATCAATTGCATTACATTTTATCAGCAAGATCTTTCAGTTGGTCTTGCTAATTACTCGGGTGCTTAGCAGTAGTATGCAGACATTTGAGAAATATATTCCTTCTGATTTTCCCACACTGGTTCAATTTCTTTAGGACAAAGCTATCTGACTTTGAACTGCATTTACTTTCATAGAGCTTGCTTCCTGCCCCTCCTCTCCCCCGCTTTTTTTTCCACTTCTACTTCAGCATTACTTTGGTTTGCTTCATAAAAGATTAGTTCTCTTCCTCTGAAGTGCAAGGGTTCCTCATCCATGTCATCCCCTTGGCAACTGGAACATGGGAAACATGGCTCACTTCTCAAAGAAAAAAAAGGTGGTCTGCTTCACATCAGTTATGCAACCAATGGTTATATCCCATCTTTCCTTCCTTCTTGCATTTACAGCTTTAAAAAGCTCTTTGACAAAGTCAACAAGACTTTTGTCTTTCCTTTTCATCCTATGATATATCACACCACCTATTTCTCTGCCATGCCTTCCCAACACGTAGCATCCAAACCTGCATCTTGTTCTTTTGCTCCAGGCAGACCATGCACTGTCACATTACACTTCTGTTCACTCCTCTGTCCACTTTTCCTAAGTGAGAGTCGCTTAGGACAATGACTTGGTTGAAAAATCCCTCAATTTTTTTTTTTGTTGTTTACACAAAAGGCATTCAGAGACATCCTTTTAATTCTCTATATACCAGGAACTGCCTTAAAGAGAATCTGAGAGAAGAATATGATGCAACATCAGCACTGAACATCTCCAAATTCTCTTCTCTTCGCTATGAGGAACCAACATCTTTTTTTGATTTCTATTATCTTCAGCTTCCTCATGTCTGATCCTTCCCCACTTATGACATGCATGCAAACGGTTTCTGAATTGTCCCCAATATCTGCATTTCCACAGGTTGTACGCTGTGCTGAAATGCCTCTTCCTAGACCACGTATCTTCACTTGTAGATCTCCCACCATCTGGCAGCACAGGCAAATTTATCCCTTAGACAAAAATTAGACTACAGCGCATCCAAGGTAGATCACATCAGTTTTTTTCTTCATCATCCCTACGCAGTATGCAATATAGTGTCTTACCTAAAGACAAACCCCTAAATTTCATCCAAAACTCTCCTGCTAGGCCTATCAACTTCGGTCTCCGAGTTCACCCTGTAGAAGCATACTCTTACTTTACAAGTACGAGTTTATCACATACAGAAGCACGTATTTATGCTCTGTTATTCAGAATTAACGTGTTTGCAATTCAGTTTGGCTTAATTTACTTTAGAAATGAGTTAAGCCACATTTAATTAAGGTCACCTTAATTCTGCTTCAGAGTGTTGACATGTAGCTTAATGTGGTTTAGCACAGGACTTTTCCACTTGCACCTTTAGCTAATTCAGAAGCACTTTCCTGCGTGTTCTGACATACAAAAACTATTAAAGAATTCAGCCTGTTTAATTAATTATCAAAAAACACTGAAAGGTGACTTGGTTGCATTGTGTAAGCACCTTTAACAGGACAAACTCCAAGTTACTAAATCTCTCTAAAGTAGCAGAGAAAAATAACAAGAATGCAGCTGAAAACAGCAGGCAGATGAAATCAAATTAGAAAAAGGCAGTAATATTTAACAGTTACTGACCCCTGGAACAAAGTACCAGGGGACCTGATAGATTTTCAATCATGTGATGTTCTCAAACCCAGTCTGAATGGTTTTCTGTAAAACCTATTTACACAAACACAGCTTTTCAGGCTCCATACAAAGCTGTCTGCATAAAGCCCAAAGGCTTCTGATGTATAAGAGATCAAACCAGAAGAGCTAATGGGCCCTTTTGACCATTAAAAGTCCAAGATTCTGGGTTTTGTGCCTAATACCTTTCCCAGCAACTGCAGCCTTCTCTGCTACAGAACATGCTGCATCTCGACATGACACACAAGAGCAGGAGAATGGAGCCCCCTTTGCTCTTAAAATGACACTGGAATATTTGTCAAGTCTTCAGACTTGAGACTTTACTTCTGAGTCCTCCTCCACATGTCACCACATGCATATATCTCACACACATGCAACACAGCATCCTGGCCTCTCTGCTAGCGTTGATTTGGGATCCCTTACCACCTCTTTCCAATGTCTGAAGTCACAGGAAGGAAGAGAGGCTGCAGAGCTGTGCTAGACAGAAAAAACGCTATTAGTGTATTCAAGGAGCTGTGATAGAAGCAAAATCTCCAAGTGTGGGCTCATGTAATACTGACCTTCTCCAGCTGGAAGATCTAACCCTACTCAAGGACAAACCCACCACATGGCACAGTGTGCAGACCTGCTTGTATTATTTATGATGTTTAAAGACATATATTGTGATTTAAGTAAAAAAGAAATGTCAGTTCTCTGTCATTGAGGAAGGAATTTAGTATTTTCAATGCAGAGCAGTAACAGTCAGTCCTGGCATATTGGGTAATTCAAAACAAATTTTGTGGTAGGAAGAAAAATAGAGAGAAAAGATAATGTAATTAGTAGAAGACTTTAACACACATGAAAAAAGATAAATCTGGATTAGAAAGAAAACAAAGAAATCGATCATAGAGGCAAGAGCTGGGTAAAAACAGGATTCACCTACAGATTTTGAGACTGGAGAAAACGAACAGACCATCTAATTTCATTTTAGAAGCACCCAGACATGGGGACCTGGGAGTAGATAATAGAGGCACAAGGATGGCAGCGAACACAGATGGAGAGCTGGCAGACAAAAAAGACTGGGAACTACTGCAGCTGTGGGAAGGGACATCTTACAAAGATTCTATTCACAGAAATCAGCAAAGGGACAGAATGGAGTAAGGGAGACCACATTTCAACATACGCTGCTGAGGGACTTTTCAGGATGTCGGGCAGCAACAGGACAAGGGGAAATGGATCCAAACTAGAGGAGGGTGGATTTAGATTGGATGTTAGGAAGAAGTTCTTCACCATGAGGGTGGTGAGACACTGGAACAGGCTGCCCAGCGCGGTGGTGGAAGCCCCATCCCTGGAAGTTTTTAAACCCAGGTTGGATGAGGCTCTGGGCAATCTGGTCTAGTGGCAGGTGTCCCTGGCCATAGCAGGGTTGGAACTCAATGATCTTCAGCATCCCTTCCAACCCTGACAATTCTATGATTCTATATAGTTTAGAATTAATAATGGCCAGTACATACATTTTCTAGGCATCAACTAGTGGGATTCACTGCCCTCTCTGAGAAAAAAATTATGAAAGGGGATGAAAAAGTGCCATAATTATTCACAGAGAATGTAGCTTATTATCTCAAGGTTTTGATAATGATAATCAAGTCTCATACTGCAGCATATGAAGCAGAGGAGAGGCAGGTCAGGCTGGTAGGATTATTTCCTTTCCGTGTCTTAGTGTAATTGAATCAGTTGCATTACGGGCAGGTTTTGTTTTCTTCTGAGCCGTGAGGAACCAGCCTCTGTATGAGGCAGGATACCTGATTATATGGACCAATGGTCTGATCCTGCATGGCAAATGTTATGATCCTAAGAGAAGCAAAATCAATCTTTGCAGAAAATCCTGTGTGTGAAAGACTTTGAAATTTAGATGCTTCTAAAATCCATGCAGAGTGAAAGACAAACATGTCTCTCTCAGCCCGTGCTTTTGCCTCCTCCCCGTTCTTATTTTCCGTGCCTGAGGAGTTCATGATTAGACTAGGAGTTTCATCAAAGGGCAATTTTCAGCTGCCAAATAGATTTGTACAATAAATCCACACGGGGCCAGATTAACAAGCAAGAGAGACATCAGAAATCAAAAAGCTAGCTGCTGTAATTCCACAGAAAACTTGAAAGGATGATGTGCAATGATAGTTGGACTTTTAAAGGGACATCATTGAAATACTGCAGTTAGTTTTCATTAGGAATGCTGCTTTTCTATCCTTATCCTTCCCAAGGATTTTTTCTTTAGCAGACTAGAATCCCATGGGCATTCAAGGTCATGCCATCCAGAATTGTTTAGTGAGCTTCAAATAAAACAGTAACATTTCATCCAGAAAAATCACACACGTGCGTGTGTGACTACAATTGTCCAATTTGTCCCACCGCTGTAATATTTATAATAGAAAATTAAAAATAATCTTTAAATGTCTAGCTTGCTTCACTTCTGTAGTTTTCTGTTTGCTCTAATAATTTGCACTGTGAAAGTAGCTGAGGCTCTCTCACAAATCCACATCTGAAGTCAAGCCAGGTCCTCAGCTATACCCATAAACTGAACAAACACAATTCAGAGATGAGCCTGACCACAAATTGCTAGGCGTTTTCAGCCTTCTGGCACTACAAAAGACTGTTTGACTTCTGGGCATGGCAGCATTGATTTTAATACTAGCAGAGTTTGTCCCTCCATGCAGCACATGGAAGGATCTACTCCATCGGTCACAACGTGACAGCAGTTGCTGTTTTCATGTCTCCACATAATTACACTGGTTTTGTTCATTTTCTAATGGGGCCACAATAACAGCTTCTTGTCAGCAGGGTGAATATAGGGAGATGAGCCATCGATTCATAACACACTGTTCCCCCCCACTGCAATCTCTTCTGCATGCAACTGCAATCGCAAATGGATTTTTTTGCTTTAAGTGTTGAGGTTGCCCAGATCTGTAATGTCAAAACCTGGGATTCTTCCATCTAATCCTGCGCTCTCAAATTCTGAAAGAGGGGTATGACAGGATTCTGTGTAGTCTTGTTGCTCATTCCCTTTTCAGAGGAATAGTTTGATAGCCCCTATCTATACATATCACCTCCTTTCTCAAGTACAGCATTGGGATATGGAAGGACTGAGGTGCAACCAAGTACCTAGGGAAGTGCAAAAGCGTCCAAGGGAGAAAGATCCCCAAAACAAAGCAAAACCACCAGTTTTTACCAATACGCTGGGGAAAAAAATAGATAATGCCTGCTTTCCACTCCTCACCATCAAGGAGCTTGCTATGTCCCTTGGTTTAACGGAAAACAAATGGCCAAGTAGGAAACACCAGAATCATAAAATCATTTAGGTTGGAAAAGGTCTGTAAGATCATCAAGTCCTTTTAGCAAATGAAAGGAATGTAAAAGATTGTGGAGATCTGTTGGAACGAGCACTTCAAGGCTGAGTCCCAAACAGAAGGAGTAAACAGCAGAGCTAAGGCAACTGTCTGAATTATTTGATAGTGGAAAAGGCTGGGCCAAGAGGGAGGTACATGATTGCTCTGCTATTCTGCATGTCAGTCATGTCCACTGAACCTCAACAGAACTGGATACCTCCCAGCTTTGCAGAGTCAGATCTATAATGATCTCACTCCCGTCGTCACCTTTTATTGTACCATAATTTAACCATACAGCATGAGACCTATTCTCCTGTAACACAGCCAGTCAGCACCCAATAATCTATCAACAGTAGAGACAAAGGAGTTGATTTAAGATGCTACTTCTGCCAAAGGGCTGTAGTTTGGGCCAGGCTGTCTGCTTAGGAGCTGAAGAAGCAGACATCCCCTTAGTGTCAACTTCGAAATTGGTTCCAAAAGGCAGAGAAGCTAGCAAATTTTTCACTTCTCTATAGTTCAGGACCTTATTTTTCTCCTTTGGTAACACATTTTTCACCAAAAAAAAAAAAAATCTAGGTTAGGATACAGCACCTATGTTTTCTGCGAATTGCTCAGCCTGAATGACTATGTAGGAAAGACAGAAAAATGTGATTTGCATAACTTAGGTCCTAAAATGTGACCTAAGATCCCATGTTCTTCTTTCTACAGCCTTTTGTCTATCCCATTTTATGCTGTTATCTTCAGCATGCCTGTTTCTGTAGATATATAATGGAGTGCCTTAACATTGAAGGAAAGGAAAATAGGGAAGTGTCCATGTACATGAAATGGTATGAGGACAACATTCTTGAGGTCTAAATTATTTTAGCCAGTAGGACAGTTCCATGTCAGCCTGCAGCATCCCCTTGGGATGCCTGTGGAGAATCCTCTTCCAGGACTAACTCATCTGACTCAATATAGCGTAACAGGATCTGAAATCACAGGTTACATGGCTACAAAACAAAAGACATATAATTTCAGCCTAATCACTATGTCACTCTGGCAATTAATTATTACAAACCACACATTTTGGCACTGTTAATGTAGCTGCCCACTTCCACAGGAAAACGCAGCGTCAAAACTTGGGGACTAAAATATCTGGCAATGTCACAGATCAGTACTAACCCACACTACACTAACCTTGGTGGGAAAGTTGAGAACAGGATCATACAGCAAGGTTAAAAGAATAGTGTTGTGGAAGGAGGCTATGATATGACTTCCCTGTGGCTCACTCCCACTAGAGATGCCTCAAGCTCAGTTTGAGGTGTGTGAAAAATCACCGCTACGACAGCCCTTCCAGACAGACTTTCCCATTTTCTTTAACCAAAAGTCTGCAGTTAGCATAACTTCCCAACCAGTACATGACTAATCATAAAGTCTGGTGCCTCTCCCGTGTTTTATCAGTAATGGAGCTGGCAGAGGGGCTCTTGTTTCCTTCCAGACAGGGTCTAAGAAGGAGGGAACACATTCACAAGCTATCCCTAGTACACTACTAGCACATCCATCCTTTCAAGACTGTCAAGGTCTCTAGGATATCTCTCAAAAGATAATTACACAGATCTACCTTGAAATAACACCACTGAACTTAAAAATTCAGGGATACAGTTTGCTCAACGTATCAAGAGAAATAATCATAATAAGCCGTAACAATTTCAATTAGTATCTTCATCCATGATCCAGCTAGTATCAGTGATGAACTTTTGTCATACATAAAAAAAAATAAAATCCAATATATATCACTCCTTGGGAACACAACAATAATGAGAAAGACTAAAATACTGTTGCCCAGTGCCCTCTGACAATTCCTGTGCTGGGTTTTACTGCTTCCTGAATTCTTTGGGGACAGGGAGGCTAAAGAAAGCTATGTGGCCATTCTTCTCCATTAAGTGCCATTCTCCCCTGTTTCCAGTAACCATGTGAGTTCAAACACCCATCAGTTCCCTAACATTTGAATCTTTCAACCTAGGAAGAGGAAATCAGATGACCTGTATGACAGTCAAAATCCACTGCAGCAGGTGCCAGGGAGGACTTTTTCCAAAATCTGTTTCAAGGCAGCATTCATGGGACACCTCAACAGATGGACTAGTGGACAGTATTTGGCAGGCAACCCTCCTCATACTAACTTCTTCAAAGAGGAAAGGAATTATTCAGCCACCCTAAGAAAGCAATTGTTGGCTTGTACAGCAGCAAATTCTGCCTATTGGATTAAGAGCCCATTGCTTTTCCAGAGTCATTCACAAAACATCTACATTTGGCAAATGCTACGAGAGAGACTGTCTTGTTCTATACAGGGTTAAAAAACCCCAAACTGGTTCCCCTGCCTCACCCCTAAACCCAACCAAATAAGAAACAAGACTTCTACAGAAGTGATGACAAGAAAAACGACTCTACTGAACTACTGTCTTTTCCAAAACAGCGAGGCAGAACTGACTGTGGAGTGGTTCAGGAAATGTGAAGACAGAGCATGGGGGTCTGAACTACCTTCTTGCAAAATTGACAGACTTTTAGACACACATTAAAGTCCCTCCTATATGACAATATTGAGCACCTTCAACAACAACAAAAAAATAGTAAATAGCAATAACTCCAATGACTTTTGGGAACAGAGATGGTATTTACATCTCATGTAGTTTTGGTCACATTTGCCTTAACACAACTGCCTTATTACCCATCAATAAAGGTGAGATCAGTCAGGATAGTCCTACTGACAACCTCCAGTTTTGTTGGAAATAGAAAGGCCACAGAATCCCTACAAAGCTCTCCCAGTTCTGTGATTTGCTTGTCCAAAGAATCTCAGAGAGCCAAAGTCAGTACACCTTCAAAATCCTAGTGTTTAATGAGTCATGATCCAAAGAGATATGAGCACAGCTAAGCATGTGATTTCTTAGTGAGCATTCTGTGAAATAATTAAAACAAACAAACTAATAAAGACAACTAATGAGGGAAAATCCTGCCGTAGTTCATATAAGAATCTTCAAGGAAGACAAACGCCCACCACCTCCTGATTTGTTTGCTCAGAAACTCTTTCTTTTCTCTTCCTCCACACGCCTCTCCCCCACTTTCTAAATGCCATTAATTCTTACCTAGTTTTATGAAGTGATGCCCACAAGCCTAAAAGGTACTTTTCACCAATCTTGCAAAATGAATCACTAATCACTCAGTGCAAGGGGTTGGTGGAAATAATAGAAGAAGAAAAATAAACCAAATAGGATGGAAACTTTTGCCTTGAGTAACAAGAAAACAGAATAAAACTCTTAATTTGACCCTTTTGTCCTTAGATCACTATTAGATAACTATTTTTCTCTACACTTTTCCTGCTTCCAATTTGAGCCACTTTGGACCAGAACTGGAAGCAGGACTATCAGAAAGAAAATCATTCTTTCTTATTCTCAGCCATCTGCTTTTGAATGAGATCCCCAGAGCACTGAGGGTCAGCTAAACACACACATTTTAGAGATCATTTTTTTTAAAAAGAAACTTTTGAATGCTTTTGAGACTCACCAGTACCTAGGAAAAGTATAAGCTCCCGGGGACAAAAGAAATCAGAAATGAGGAAAACTCTGTCAGACTTGCAAAGGTAATGCAAGCATTTTCCAGAAATGTACACCAGGAAGTACAGAATATATCCTCTTTCTTTAGGCTTTCTTTTTGCATGTACTTATCAAAAATACTTTATGGCAAGAATATCGCTGAAACCATTTTTGTTGGTGGTTGAATACTGGCAAGAAGCCAAATTAGAATTATTTGTAAGTTTGTGCACTAGGCTTCCAATTACAAGAACAATATACGTTTTATTGGAGAACAGAAGCAGTATCATGTGACCTGCAAACTCCATCAAAACAACTCAATTTCTGACTATTAACTGTAATAAAATGCTTATGAATAAAGCGTATGTAAGAATTCCTCACAGAAATTCGTTAAGCAATCTTCAGTAGTAAGGAATATGAAGAAAACATTTCATTGCCTACAGATAACTGTAAAGAAATAGTGCTGTAATTTAATGGGCAAATCATACAGTGGTAACAATTTGGCTACTTTGGGCAGAAACAGGTCAAAACAGAGAAGTCCACCTCTGAAGAACTAGAAAGAGGAAGGGCTTTCATCTTGTCATATTGCTTTAGTACAGCCCCACTTCCAATGTAACTCACTAGTTCATCACTCATGGTTAAAGGGGATCAATAATATCAGATCTTCCAATCAGACCAACTCTCAGCACTTTTGTTCTGCAAAGACATTTTGAACAACTATCAAAAAAGTCTTAAGAACTGTATGGACACGCTGCTTGGTGCTATGTCTCTGCTTCTAGTGTCTCTTTGAAAGGATCCCTTTTCCCTCTAACCAAGTCTGATGAGAAAGTTTGGGGTACTCAATTCCTCTGACTGAGGAACATTAAATTGGACAGAAAAAAAAAAAAAAAAGTGTCTTTTTTTCCTCAGTTCTCCCAAAGGCTTTCTTCAAAGAGGGATCCAGATCACTAGTAAAATCTCCTTCAAAGAGCCCTGTCAAGATATCTGCAATAATTTTAAAACTCATTTGTTACTCCTTGTTGTTTATAATCCCTTTGAAGCAGGCAACTAAAATCTATTTCCGTTAGTACTACATCTCCTCTACCAGGTACAACATGGCATGAAAAATGCTTTTCCAACATAGCATCTACTCGTGGAGCACGAAGCTCCATTTTTTTAGCTTTGCTATATTACCTAGGTTCTATAATATACTTAGATGCCATATTACCTAGACATACGGTTTGGAACTCAGCTGTATGCCATGGCACAAAATGAAATAGCACAGTGCAATACATTACAGAGGAGTCTTAATTAGTAGGCTAGGTAACAAGGAATCGAGGAGAATGGTGAGAATAGTGTAACATGACAGAACACGAGCAAAGAGATAGAAGTTTAAAAACAAATCACAAAAGAAACTTGGGAAAATATCACTGTGTGTCCCTGGAGATTTGATTTCTTTGGGGTCAAGACTGTACCTGACTGTACCTGTACTCAGCAGAAGTTCTTGCAGTACAACCTTGCACTCAGTCTTTTGAAAATAGAAGACGAGAAGGGGTTCTACATCCCACAGAAGGAAGGCAGCTATAAAATTTACACAGTAAGCTGGAGGAACAAAAGCACCGATGAGGGAAGAACGCAGACTGCCTTCACAGGAGCAAACAAATGATAAGCACTTTTGGGTTTCTGTGGGATTTTGTTTGTTTGTTTTCTGTTTTGACCATAGGGTTGTAAACTGGCAGAAGCAGGAGAGAGAATTCCCTGTGGAAATTGGCTGCTTCGTTTTCAGCAGCTTTCAAATGGAGACGTTGCTTCTCTAAGACTGAATTGGGCAATTCACAGGCAACGAAGAAGAGTTTGGATATTTTTTCCCCTTCTTTTCTTCTTCATTAGGTTGAACAAAACCTTAGATAAGATCAATAGTTTCTTTAGTTTTATGTTTCGCTTCATTAAGGGTAGTTGGCTTATTGCGTTTCCATTGATCACACAGACTGGGAGACTCAACAGAGACAAACCAGCTCTTTTCTCCTTTCATTTCTGCCCTTCTCATCTGAAATCAAATGACTTTTAAACGAGGCTGGGGTCACTATTCTTTCTCATTTACATATCAATAATCCCAAATTCCTGCCTTATCTTTCAATCACTAAACTATTTTAAAAATGAAGGCTGCATTTCAATCCAAGAGAGGATAAGCGTTCCTTGGAAAAACTCTTGCAGCATCTTTTCTGGACTATCAGCAAAACTAGGTTTTGGTTTACCTCAGCTCTTCCTTGACATGTGGTGAGAGGGGGCACACTTACCAGCCTTGTGCAATTAATATTTTAACCTCTTGCAGCCTCTTTATAGAGGCTTTCTTGCTCTTCCCAAGTCCTCTGCACAATCCCTATCAGATGTCTCTGTGCAACTCCAAGCAGTGTATCTGTGCTCACAGCCAGCAAAGCGCCCACTTGAATTACTTTCATCATTTACAAGCAGGAAGAAAACTAAAGAGCAGTATTGAGGTCTGCTGCACTCTATTAAAAGTTTGACCATTGATTCACTGAATTATGCTGGACTTGGGAGTCTCTGCTGCATATAATGAGATATTTCAACTCCTAGCTGCCTTTTGTACTGTCCTTCAAGACACAGAAGCACAAAAAACATAAGGCCATGCTTGCCCAGACGAGATTCTGGATATATCCCTACAGGGAGATCAATCCTATGCAATTAAGAAATAGATTCTGTTCACAGTTAAACACAAATCTACTAATCTAAATGTCAGAAAGCTCTAAATATAGGATGCTGGTACCTCCTGCCCGAGCATTAGTCTCAGTCTACTGTTTACACAGACATCAACTTGAGGGTTCAAGAGTGAAAAACTCATGTTGAAGTGTCTACAAAAATGTGATCTCTGATGTGATTCATTTCCAGTTTTCAGGAATAGTTTCAGAGCTTTCACATACTAATGAAGTAGTTTTGACTCGACAGATGGAAGCTGAGTATTAAATGGTATTATCCAACAAAATCTTCAGGTCAGACTGTCAAGTCCATGCTCTAAATAATCCACTTGTAAGAAGAAGCAAACAAGCAAGTAAGAACCAACTCTAAAAACCACTAGAAGGAAGAGGAAATAGTACCAATTTGAAATAGTTTATGTATTTATATGTAGCTCCAGCATAAATGTCAACATAATAAATTATATTCCATTTTGATTTTAGAAAAAAAAAAAAAAAAAGAGGGGACATACTTGAATGCTGCCTGAATCAGAGAAATTGCAATAAGTGTTCCTATTATCCTTAAAATAAAGAAACGGTGAAGAGATGCCCCCTCATGGTAATATTTACGTATCCTCCATCTTTGAGATGAAAAATAATCCTAAACAAAGAAGAAAAAGGATATGTGACCTCATAAAAACAACCCTATGATCCAATTGGGACTCTACTTTTCAGGGCGTTCAGAAGGGAAATTTCAGAACTGCTTTACAGCTTACAAACTTCCTTCTGGGCCATGAGAACACTGGATTCTGTCGCCAGTGACAAGCCCTCATAAGTCAACTTGCTCTTGTCCTCACCTCAGTGGTGAGTCCTCACCTCCTGATCAGTGATGAAAAAGAGGACAAGAAAGAACACAGAAAATACTTTCACACATTTTAAATGATTTCTTTTTTTAAAAAAAAAATATCCTGAACCATCTGCACCAGATTTTTCTGCTTATTTTTGGTACCTCTACTATACACTATAGGGTTCCTGTGGATGGCACAGTGCTTAAATGCAACATCTGAATGTGGCATTTAATGTTCTCTTCCTCCTATTTCAAGTATCTAATGGCACAAATTAAGCAAGTTTGGGTTAAAGATCTCACACATGCTGAAGGAGGACAACTCATTAGGTATTGATTCAATCTGATCTGTCATTGGTTTTATGTCTTACAGTGGCTATCTAGGAAATCAGTGAAATCCTCCTCTACGGAGATCACTCGTAGTTTTGTCATTGGCTTCAGTTGAGATAGACTTTCCCCCATTGCCTCAACAAGATTCAAAACCACTGTTTTGACCCATGGTGCCTATTAAAAAGACATTAACACTTCTCAGGAGTAGGGAGTGTTAGATGTAATGGCCAGGGCAATTATTTTCTCTTTCTTTAAAGTGTCTGCTGCTTTTTTTCTTCTGCCTTTCCTGTCTTAGAATTGATGTGTGTACAGTAGAGCGTGGTTAAAACAGCAGCTGAGTACTTCCTGGCTGCATTCTACAGAGGTAAAAGGATTAGTATAGAGCTTCCAAAGATAATCATTTGAATGTCGTATTAATTAATTGTTATTTGTAATAATGGCTCTTTCCTTAAGGGTCTTTCAGGATCCTTAACTGCTTATTAATGCTGCAGAGATAAGGATTGCTCCCTAGTGGGAGAAATGAGGAGGAATATGGATGCCTTGAACAGAAAGCAACAGGTTTGGGAAAGGAACAAGAGAAAGAATTCACCATTTGAGTGAATGGAGAATTATCATCCCTCAAATGCAATTACTCAAGTTCATCCTGAGTACTCAAAAGGTGCCAGGAGGTCTCATAGATGGATGTCCCCAGTGTATTTGGTCCGGATACAGCCATTCCTATTGAGACTGGAACCTCATTTGCTATGGATTCAGGTCTGTGTAGGTCACAGTCACAGGCATACCTTGTGCTCACGGACAGCATCAAAACTACCCTTAGATGAGCTACTTTTGGATGTCAGTACCTGGCAACTCCAAATGCAGGATTCTCAGTCCAGGCTCTTAAATTTAGCCAGGTGAATGCTCAGGTAGGTAGCCTGTACCAGAGAGCCTGGTGCCACTAGGATTCAACTTCATTACCTTAGAACTAGGTGCAAAGATGCCCATACGACCTGCCAACACATTTGTTTTACAACACTGTGAATACCCATATAAGGATAAGGGCCCTGTATCAGCTCAAGAATCCTCCTTCCTTCAGCTCAATGCTTTTAGCTCCAGACTGGAGCTTCTTTTCTTTTCACTGTTGAATGAAGCCTCAGAGAAAGAACTCTACTTTCCTGGTGTGGAAGGTAAAATAGTGAGGGATCATGGAAAGATTTCACTGAGGAGAAGCTCAGAAGCATGGCTACGTAGGTCTGCAAGAGCAGAAAATGCAAAGCATCAAGACAATGGCCATCTCCTCTGCTTACCCTTCCAAGCTGATGTGATGTACATCTCCTAAAGGAGGTAGGCACAAAGTTCTTTGAAAGATTTACTCACTTTGTAGAGTCCGTGGCTGCAGCTGCAGTACGTGCTCTCCATCGTGTAGCTCCTCAACACACCCATTTCCTTCCACACCACTACCCGGGCTGTCGACTCCCGAGACTTCTCCACCAGGAAGCTGCAGCTGTTCATGACAAACGCAGGGGCCACTTTATCCAGGATTTTAGGAAGAGTCTACGAGAAAATATCGGCAGTGATGAGAAAATGAATTGAGCAGATGGGCATGTGTTTATATCACACACAGATATACAGAGACCTGTGGTTTTTAATTTGTAGATAATCAAATCTATCTGCAGACACAGTTGAGAGCTCCAACCAGTGCATTATGTCCATCTCATGTGAAATCCTCAGATCATGATTTTTTTTTTCATCGCAAAGACTGAAATGCAACATATCCAGTCCACTTAGTATATCTCATTCAAAACAATTTTCACACCCAACAGTCTGGGACTGCTGAAGTCACCTACGGAGTTTTGTTTTCAAGCGGCTTTGACATTAACCTACACCTTCCTATTGTGCTGCCAAGAGGGCTCAGTACCTGATATTCCCATTCTTTCCTCTCCAGCTATACTCTATCCCCTCCTATCAAGCACTCACAATTTGACAAGGGATTCAGCTACGGGAAGAGCTTTGTCTGAACCTAGCACAGAGCAGAGAAAGGGGATGTGTATTCTCACAGGTCGCACATAATTATACAAAAATAGAGCTTAACGTTTAACTAACTCGCATTGCGAAACAAGCCAAACTATTCTCATCTGAGTCCAAACGATATATTTTATACACTTCATTTAGAGAATCACAATAAAAAGCAATCATGAAAACCCAGTCAAAATGACATCTTATCCCTGAGTGGTTTTCTTATTCTAGAAATCATATTTCCCAACAACCAAGTCTATAAACACTCCTAATACACTGCAGTATCAAATATTTCCATCATTGCAGAGGCAACACTTACTTAGTCATTACACAGTGCTAAATGTGTTAGTTTGACACTCTATAAAAACATATCCTAGATACATTAACCCTAGGTGTGCTCTATATAGAAACTGAACACGCATATATACATGTATGCATATGTGTGTGTGTGTAAATTTTAGTGCTGGTATCCTAAACGCAGCATATGCCAGGACTTTCATTATCATCTCCGATAACAGCTTTCTTAAACATCTAAACTGAATGGAATCATATAGAGAGAGTTCCTGCTTACTGCTAATGGAAGATCACAGAGGAGATCTGGAGGAAGGATGATTTTGCCTCTGTTGATGAGGATTGGGTCAGAGATCAGTTAAGCAAATTGAATATCCGCAAGGCCCTGATGGGATGCACCCGTGAGCGCTGAGGCAGATGGCAGATGTCATTGCTAGGCCACTCTCCATAATCTTCAAAAGGTCCTGGATAACGGGAGAGGTGCCTGAGGACTGGAGGAAGGCCAATGTCATTCCAATCTTCAAAAAGGGCAAGAAGGAGGACCCAGGTAACTACAGGACGGGTCAGCCTCACCTCCATCCCTGGAAAGCTGATGGAACAGCTTGTTCTTGGCACCATCTCAAAGCATGTTGAGGAAAGGAGGCTTATCACGAATAGTCAACACGGATTCAACAAGTGGAAGTCATGCTTGACTAATCTGATAGCCTTTTATGATATTACAACCAGATGGATAGATGAGGGCAGGGCAGTGGATGTGGTCTATCTCAACTTCAGCAAAGCTTTCGATACTGTCTCCCATGGTATCCTCACAGACAAACTTAAGAAGTGCGGATTGGATGATTGTGTGGTGAGATGGATTTGGAACTGGCTGAAGGACAGAGCCCAGAGAGTTGTGGTCAGTGGAGCAGACTCTAGCTCAAGGTCTGTGACTAACAGTGTTCCCCAGGGGTGAGTACTGGGTCAATTGCTGTTTAATATTTTCATCAGTGACCTGGATGAGGGGATGGAGGGTACCCTCAGCAAGTTTGCTGATGATACAAAACTGGGAGGAGTGGCTGACACGCTGGAGGGCTGTGCTGCCATCCAGCGTGACCTCGACAGACTGGAGAGCTGGGCGGGGAGAAATTTAATGAAATTCAATAAGGGCAAGTGTAAAGTTCTGCATCTAGGGAAGAACAATCCCCTGGATCAGTACAGGCTGGGGGCTGATCTGGGGAAAAAGACCTGCGAGTCCTGGTGGACAAGAGGATGACCATGAGCCAACAATGCACCCTCCCGGCCAGGAAGGCCAATGGCCTCCTGGGATGCATTAGAAGGAGCGTGGCCAGCAGGTCGAGGGAGGTTCTCCTCCCCCTCTACTCTGCACTGGTGAGGCCCCACCTGGAGTACTGGATCCAGTTCTGGGCACCCCAGTTCAAGAAGGACAGGGAACTACTGGAGAGAGACCAGTGCAGAGCCACTGAGCTTATTAAGGGAATGGAGCATCTCCCTTATGAGGAGAGGCTGAGGGAGCTGGGTCTCTTCAGTTTGGAGAAGAGGAGACTGAGAGGTGATCTCATTAATGTTTATAAATATGTAAAGGGCAAGTGTCAGGAGGATGGAGCCAGGCTCTTCTCAATGATGTCCAATGACAGGACAAGGGGCAATGGGGGCAAATTGGAGCATAGGAGGTTCCGTTTAAACACAAGGAAACACTTTTTCGCAGTGAGGGTGACAGAGCACTGGAACAGGCCGCCCAGAGAGGCTGTGGAGTCTCCTTCTCTGGAGACATTCAAAACCTGCCTGGACACGTTCCTGCACGACCTACTCTGGCAGGAGGGTTAGACTCGATGATCCTTCGAGGTCCCTTCCAGCCCCTAACATTCTGTGATTCTGTGAATTTACCCTTCAATGTCATTCAGTTTGGGAGGTGAAAGCCAACCAGCCAATTTTACTTTTTAATAACAATCAGTTTCACTGACTGATTCTGAGCAATTGTAGTTCTGTTGAGCTTTACTTCACAGCACTGTAAGGAAATACTTAGTTCCACTGAAAGTGAAAGAATAATGTCTTTTCCTAAAACTTGTTTGATGTAATGATAAATATTTGGCCTAAACTATTCTGCAGGATCTCTTGCAATCAGCTTATCTGTACCCATCTCCATAGCAAAGAAGTAAATTTCATTTTCCAGTAAATTCTGGCTACAGCTGTCAGTGAGCTTCACCAGTTCTAGAAGATATAGATCTAATGATCTAGAAGTTCCACTTTTCAGATGACCAAACTGAGGTGGAGAAAACTGCAACAAAGCAAGAGATTCCATTTTAGATCTGAGACCACCACGAGCCTCACTCTTAAGTCAAGACCTACAGCACACCCTTTCCTGTAGACACACCAAACAGAGGCATCTTTAGAACTGACTGCTTGCCTTAGATAAAGCATCCAACATTTCTGAATTCCCTTCAACATGCTACCTGCTGCATGGGGATCACCCACTAGGCCGCTCTCATGCAGTGCTTCCAGGTTTTCCTGGATTTGGGTTGAACAGGAATTTAAAAAAAAAAAAGCATCAGAGCCGTATCACCCAGATGTTTACAAGCCTCTGCACAATCAAGAGATCCAGTTAAACTGGAAGGTTCAGATAGTTTTCATTCTGCCCTTATCTGAACCAACATACAGATTTTTTTTTTTTGTAAATATATACTACCAAATAAAATAATCAGATCCCTAATCCAGTTTAGTTTATTAAAACAATTGAAATTATATGTATAATCAATCTTTTACATTTAATTAAATAAAAACTCTGGCAGGTAACAGTAATGTGTCTGTACGCAGGACTCATTTAGGAGCATTAGCAAATCTAAATTTAATATTCTTTTCATTTTACCAGCATTCACTGGATTTCACACTAATGGTTCTTTCTTCTCTACTTACTCTTCTCATTAATTATCTTTCAATAGCAGATTTTGAAAGAGTGAAAACACACCCTTTTAAAGGATGCTTTTATAATAATGCAGCAGTGTGACTGCGTCCCCTTTTTCACACACAGCTGGATTTAGCATGTATAAGAGCAAAGGAAGCTACTCCCCTCACACAGGACGTTGTCCATAAACCTCCAATCTCATTAGGAGAGAGGAGAATTATATTCAAAAAGTCTGTCCCTGCACAGATTGCTGTGCAGGTTGCACAGGGCCTGGAATGGCTACCAAAAGAACAAATCTTCAGGCTGGGCTTTGTGATGCCAATGCTGATCGAGTCACTCAAGGCTACCAAATATTAGAAGGTAATGAAGACTTTTACTCCTATCCCCAAGGGCTACAGCTGAGTCTATGAGGCAAAGGTTATTCCCAAAGGAACATTTTCTCGAGGTATTCGGTTTACTGCTCCTGGGGAGAAAAGTCAATCGCAGTGGCCAGATTAATCTTCAACTACCTACAAGAGGTAGGAGAGAAACCTGTGCAAATAGTGCAAGGAAACAGGTCTGAGACAAAGGTGATGATCTGCGGCAGTTTGCAATGGCAGATGCGTTCTCCTCTATACCCCGTCTCCCCAGCCTATGAAGGAAGACGACGATCCACAGGCAGGATCAGCAGCAGGCACCCATCACTCGCTCTGCGCGAAAGAGATGATTTGAACCACACAATCTTTCTTATAGGCCACTGCAGAATATACTCGGACAGCCTTGAAGCTTTTCTTCATTGCAGATTCAAAGCAGGCTCCAGATGCTGACAGCAGCGTTTGAATTCTGTTTGTGTAACAGTGAACCGTCCTCAGCCTTTTCAAGCCCTTTGAATTCAAAGGCAGCACCAGATGTCCTGGCTCTAAGTACCCTCCCCGCTTTCTTTGTGAAGCACAGCGTTTGCCACAGGGACCCTCACGACCAACGCTGGAGCACTTTCTTCCTGTAAAGTTTCAGTATGCTGTGTACAACGCCGTAAGATGAACAGGGAAGATGTGGCACCCTTAGGAGAGGATAATTAGTATTTGTGCTGTAGTAGTGAAAATGAGAAACGTAAAATGAAAAAGACTTTTCAACCTCTTTCAGGTTGGAGTGAGCCAAGCTATACCTCTGTAATCAGTTTAAGGCCACAATTACTGTTTTGTGAAATTAACATTTTTTAAGACTATAATTAGAGTTTGAGATTCTTTTCTTCCACAGAAATTTGTTAATTAAGAGGAAAATATAATCTAAATAGATACAAAAAAAAAAGAAGAGATGAGGAAATCAAACAGTTTGATGAACGAGACAGTCACATGAAGTAGAAATAAAACAGATTTTACTACTTTTTCTTTCTAATTCCAGAAGAATTTCCCTAGCCATGACACCAAGCACTTGCCGTGGTGATAACTCCACTATGTTAGATCAGTTTGACACCTATTCAACACTCTGGTGTTTTCAGTGGGACCAGAAGCATTTTGTGATGAAGCAATTCAACTGAGTAGGACACTGGCACATTATCGTTTTCTCAGTTATCATTTTGTAATTCCTATATATTTTCTTATCATGGTAGGGTGAGGAGACAAAAGTGCATGTGTATTTAGAAATTATAAAACACACAAAAACATGATTGTTCTGTTTGTCCACGGCCAAAAATTTTAACAGAACATCTTACTGAAATGAAATAAATAGGCACCCATCTACTGACAATATCCTTCCTAATATCTAATAGATGAGGATATTATGCATGATTTGAAACTCCCTGGACCATTACCCCTCTGGAGTAAGGAAAGCTTGCACTTGTGAGCTGGCTTTACCTTAACTAGCTGCGTAGCTGCACATACAGGCCAGTAACCGCAGAAAGGAACAAAGTGGACCTACCCTGTAGCCAACATCTTCTGTGATAACTCCTGTGTCGACCATGCAGCCTGCTTGCCACAAGGTCTCCTTGATGCTGCAGCCATAAAGAAACACATTCTTTTTCTGGGAGTGTCCGTGGTAGTCACAGAATACCTAGGGAAATCAAAATAAATAAATAAAATGAACACTGAAGAAGAAAATCTTTCCTAGTTCTTTGTAATAAGTCCTATAAGATTAAGGGAGGAGGAGCAGTGAGGGGTGTTAATGTTTTTTTCAGGTCTCTTCAGAGTAGCACAGACTCTGGGCCATGCCTATAACCTGTGTCAAACTTTGTTAGTCCTTTGTATCTGGCTTTATTTATACAATCTGACATGATCTCAGGGATCCAGAGTCAAGCCTAGTGCATTTCTGTCTGCAGCAGAAATAAACATGACACCCGTGCAAGAATCCATGGCAACTCAGGAACCTAAATGTTCATGGTAACTTATGAGACAACAACAGAGCAATTTGTCAGGCTCTTTCTACTTCTAAAGTCCTCAACTCCTGCTTTATCCTCATGAGGTTTGCAATCTGTGCTTTCCCAAGCAATTAATCATCACTTGATCATCTTTAAATTCAAGGAAAATGTAACTGCGCAATTGTACTGCACGGCGCTGTCAGATCTTCGCATGGATTTCTGGAAGCCAAGCACAGAACATGACCTATCTTCATGGCAAATAATCTCATTACACACTAATATATCTACTTAATTCCTCTCTCATGTCAGCTGTCATGTAAACTAGGCACAAGGCACATTTCCAGTTTCAGCGGAAGTTTTGATTGCCTTTATAGGCAGATATTGACTCCTATAGAAATGAAAATCACAATTTAATGACCCAAGAGGTAAATATTGACCCAGGTCTTAAAGGATAATCAATCTCAGTGCCCTCTGAGATACAAAGTCGATATACACACCACTGGTACATATATTCTCCATGTCTTTATTAGGAATATTCAGAAATCTGTCAATAAAAAGACAAGAATTTCTAAAGAGAAGGAATTGGTTCATTTTGAACCAGTATCCGCCACTGAGTAGAAAGGAGCTTCGCGATTTAATTGAAACAGTTTTCCAGAGACAAAGAATGGATGTAGGTAGGTAGAGAGGAATTACAAATCAGTATAAAGAGAGATGGGGAGAAATATGGGGTAAAAAATATGCATATTCTTACATAAATACATATACAAGAGGGGAGAAACAGATGGAGTAGATGAGCTTCTTCCACCAACTGTTAGGAGAAGATCTACCCTGGTATGTTTATTTACCAACTATACAGTAACTAAGTTTAGCTGCAGCCAGTCAGGGAGTTTAATCATCTAGGAATGGAGCACGTACTTTCTTTCAGCTCCTCTGACAAACAGCACGATGACGTACCCGAGAGGCTAAGGCTCACGTGCATAAAGAACCATCCCGCTGCTCTTAACTGGGGGGACAATTAAACATATCTCATCGTTTATACACTGCTCCTTCTTTTGGTTTCCGACCTGTCCACTTTCCCTCCTGCACCACCACTCACCTCCAGCTCTCTTTGCAGGGCTCTGGGTCTGCACATCCCCATCCCTGCAGCACACACTCTCCCCACACTCAAATCGTGTGAACAGCGACCTACCCAGCACCAACTGCTGTACTGATACCCTTGCTGCCCAGCAAAAGCAGAAAGGAGGGGACAGACGGAGCAGTCTGGGAGCTGCTTACCTACAACCACTGTCATTTCCAAAGGAAAAACGTCAGCACTCCACACTCTTGGGCTGTGTGCGTATTTTCTAGGGTTTACGCAGCCCCCGCATTTGAAGTAACTCTGTCTGAACCACGTGCAATTATCATGTAATATCTCCTTACAAAGAGCTGCATCTATTGGTTCTTTTAATGACACACGTTCTTCCAGGTAGAGTTTCATCTAAGCTATCAGCAATACACAATCATAGCAGCTTAGGTTAACCACAGGTACCACCTAGAATTTATTTCTACGAATATCAAAAACGATTTTAGAGCTTTTGCCTTATTTCAAACCAGAGAATCCAGCTCAATTACCTGACCACTTACAAAATTACCAACAGAATTACCAGCATACACTCCTCCACAATATATTATCTGCCTAAAACAGTATTTTAGGTATCAGAAACCACACAGGGATGATCAGATAGTCAGACGGCAGGGCTGCCTGATCAGTAGCAGGTCTATAATTCTGCACCTCGAGAAATCTGTAGCTGAGCCCTTAGTGACAGGCCTGAAATGAGACCTCATTTTTTGATAGAGGATTATCAAAGCCAGGTTCTGTAATATGGCTGCTGTTTCAGGCCATGGGATGTGTCACTGATTGTCACCAGATTCCACAGTAGAAACGTCAATGTTACTGGAAATACTTCCATTCTATCTGCAAGTTGCGATAGAGCTGCATATTTCAATTTGGTTTGCTGGAAACTGCAGTCACTCCCCATGTTTACACACAATTATTCTTTATAATACATTCTTCTGCCTCATCATCACACTACAGGGTAAATTATGTCTCACCATTCAGCCAAAGCTATGTTATATTGTATAGTTTGAGCACTCAATACCAAACTCTTCCTGGGATATGTCTGGGCAAACATTAAGCAAGCTTGGGACCTATCAGGCCTTTTTCGCCAGCCTCTCCTTCCATATGCCTGGGACACCAGTACACTCAAATTAGTCAAACTCCCAAGGCTTGCACTCACTGGGATATGACTCAAGATACACATGCAAATTACTACCTATTTAAAGTTATTTGCCAGCACTGATCATCCTAAAGGTAAGGACTGCTTGCTAACTCAAAAACAACGCCCCTCATGAGTCACAGAATCCAGTACCTTTTAAAATAAGGGAAAAGCAAAATAAAAAGTGGAAAGTAGAAGATCTGTTGGAAAGCAGAACATTTTGAATCCCTTTGTTTTGTATAAAGAAAGATTTTTCTTTCCTTAATAGCACTGTGACAGGACTTGGAATCTCAGAGTTTTTGAGGTAGACATTCCTACGTGTTTTTCCTCACAATGAGCTACATCTTTACAGGAAGATGCTTGCTTCCAAGCTTGATATAATGCCTTTGAATGGCAGCAAACTCTGCTCAGTGTCTTCTGATCCCTAGGAAGTTGTCTCTGTCCCCTCCAAGGGCTTCCTTCTCTTCACTGCAGCTCAGACTGTACAAGCCTCAGGTTCCTCGCTGCATGCTGCAACTGCATTGTCAACAGTAACTTCTAAACGACAGAAGTTTCTCACCCCAACTGCTGGAGGACAGTGCAACTCCCCTCTCTCCATCAGATCTGGCTGCTTCCAGACAAAGGTCTCTAACACTCTGACCACTTTGCTGCTCTCAGTCAAAAGGAGATCCCATGCCACAAAGGGCTGTAATGCCACAGTGCATCCACTCCCTTGTCTTACTAGCGTTCCCAGAGCCAACAAGACAGGTAAAAAACCCAGCACTTAGCAGGCTGTTGTCTATAGAGCTTACCAATTAAGATGGCTTTGGTTTGAAAGGCTGTTAATGTTACAGTTCTTTCCTTCTCTCCTTCAAGTAGCTTTTCTTTGCTTTGAAGAAACTGCTTGCGCATCCCCAGGATAAATGAAACTAAATCACTTCACAGAAATCATTTGGCTATCAGTGAACTTGGCTCCATGGGATCTTGGTGGTTAAAAGAAAAAAAAAAAAAAGAAAAGAAAAAGAAGAAGAAACCTAGCTCTCTTCTGGAAGAGAGAAAAGGCATTTTTGAGCATGTATAAACTAAAATCAATGTACTCTTCAAAGGCAAAGAAAAATCAGTTTACCAAGTCTGACATGAAGCCTGTGAAGGAGGGAGATGAGAAGATCAATACTCTGCCTTCACTCTGCAATGATAAAAACTTGCACCGAGTGTTCAACTTCATGCACTTGGACACAACAAGGATGGTTGTGTATTAAAGAAGGCCAGATAGCAAACAGCAGGGTAAAACAAGACTGATCCTACACTGGTTTGAACCCAGAGGAAAAAGTTAGTGAGTAAGTTCATAATCGTGAGTTGAGTTTCCGTAATATTCCTTGGACTGCAGAGCCGAATTTCAGGGCTGTTGCCTTCACCAAAACCCACATTCTCACAAGAACTCACTTAAGATCACAGACTGTCCTGGTTTGAGTGAGAACAGAACAATTCTTTTCAGTGATTTTACTTTTCAGTTAAGTCTCTTTCAACTAACTGCACTTTCTGAAGTGAGTGGCATGTTTTCACAGGTTGAATCTGCTTCTTGCAGTGATAACGCTCAATGCTCAGAGTTACCACCAGGGATTGGTGTGCAGACCAAGGGCAGGGTTAGATCTTGTGTACCATGTTGGGGGCTGCAGAAAGGAAAAGGCTGCATCTGTAGGGAGGAGCGGACAGGACAGAGGACCCCAAAGTGACCAGTGATGTATTCCATCTCATAGACAACACATTCTATATAAAGTTGGGGGATCACGAGGGTCAAGCCCTTCCGGCTTCTTCCTCTCTTCTTGAACAGCCGGCATCTGTTGTGCGAAGTGTGCAAGGAGGACTCTGTCTGTTCTGCCTTCGATCCTGATCTGTGTGTTCCCGAATCCAGCATCAGAATCCAGCTCCTGAACTCAGTTCCTGTCTGCTGCTGGGCCCAGTTTGGGATTTCCCCTGTGCCTGCTCCACAGCATCAGTGGTGATGGTGACATAATTATCATCAAGGAGGATTGAGTTCAACAATGAGTTTGTATATATTCCATTTTTATTATTATTATTTCCATTTTCATTCAAGCTGTTCTCATTTCCTTTTCTAATCAGTAAGTGTGTCTCTCTTAGTCCCTTTCTCTTCCCCTTTAGGAAGGCAGAGGGGTTAAAAGAGAGCGCCTATTGTAGGTCTAGTTGGCTGCCCTGACCCTAAAATGTGACACTGACATTTTCACCTTGTCTGGTGCTTTTCTCAGCAACCTCAGTGGAAATTGGTTGTTGTTGGACATTTCCTGCCTGACTGCAGTTATCATCAACCAACCTGCCCACCTGTGCATCCACTTCTGTTCATTAACATTTGAACCTCCCTGTGGTTTTTTTCTCCTGAGGTCACAGAACTATCTTTTCATTCTGCTGGGCAGTAAGACTGAGCAGATGTGATGGATCTCAGCCCCACCCCTGTTGCAGCTTTGAGACAAGACTCATCTCAGGAATTTCTGGTACTCCCCAAACACAGCCATTTTCTTCCTGTTACCAAAGCAGCGTGGCAGCTCAGACATTTTGAGGGCTGCTTCCTGTGCTTCTGTGACTGCGCGGGTTGTTCTAATACGGGTTTTTGCACAGTCCAAATCTTTGTGAAATTTCTCCTATCTTTCATTGCCGTGAAGATAGCAATAACCTACTCATAATATTTAGCTTAGTTGGAGTACTTCAAGGATATTAAAAAGCTTTAAGGAATTCAATTTTGCATTTATATTCCAGGTGCGCAGAGATTCTGAAATCTGGAGTCGTTGATTACAAGATTCAGCAAGTCATAAATATCCAAGACTTTCAAAACAAGATGAAAGTGTAACAGCACATGATGCTTTCCAAATCACTCCCGCTCTAAAACATCTGTCCACACAACCGCAGTAAGCAATCCACATAACAGCCACTCACAAAAGATACTGGAAGAGACTCACCAGAGGAGCCCGGCCAATGCTGCGCAGGTAATAGAGAAGACCTTTGGTGTGGTAAATAGTTGGATGGAGCTGTGAATTGGGTGTCAACCACTGTCTGTTCAGATCATCCCCACTCAATGAACAGCGGTGGCTGAAATCAGAAAGCAGCAACATCACAAACTAGCAAAACAACATCTGATTCCAAAAAACATTCCGGTTCTGGCAAGGCCTGGCACAAGAACAGGGAATGTCAATTAAAACACAGATATAAATGCTATGAACATTGGGCTGGAGTGAACCAATGGCCCATATTATATTTCGAAGATGCCTACAGTATATGAATTTTATCATTTCCTTTCCTTCCAAGGTTCACATATTTGTATTCTTGAAAATAAATGCAGACTTTCCTTTACCTACATACATACAAAAGGACTACTTACAAAATAACATCTTCTGAATGTTCTAAATTCTGTGCTATGAAATTCACCCAGCTTACATAGAGCACAGGCTTCTCAAAACCTCCACAGCAAACAAGTGCACCCGACTCCTACTCATTCTAATTGAAGACAGGCACTTGAATCTCTTCGACTAGTCTGAAATATGAATGCACTTAAATGAGATGAGCTGGATATCTCATTTAGGCTTCTCCACACTCAAGAAATGCCGCTATCTAAAGCACATCAAGAAGATCTTGATGCATGCTACATCATTATGTAGAACAATTACCTAGCTTCGCTGCAAAGGCTGAATAAAAAGCTAAATAAGGATCCCTGATTTGTCCTGAAAAAAACATTTCCCTTAATTGCCTTGAACATATTCTGTTACTGACTCAGTGATCAGCGGAAAACTACGGAGGATACTTGACCGTATGGAGCAGTACATCACTGTACAATTTTGCAAAATCCAACTAATCTCCCTTGTTAGTGACTGTGTGTAGATCAGAGCCTCCTCACAAACCTCGAAAGATTTGCAGCAATTTGGTTCACAATTTTCAAATTGCAAAGTGCTGATAAAATTCAGGAATCAACTTTCCAGTATATGAGATACTATGGTAGGTCTTTATCATCTCCATGCTATCCAGTTCAGCATTAGGATGCTTCTGGAGGCATTGCTGACTTGGGCTGGCTTATGCTTAAAAACATAATCACAAAAACTCAAAAAAAAAAATCCTAAGTGTTGGATGACTTTCTGTGATGGAGTTGCATCCACCTTTGGTGTTCCAGCCTCTTAGAACAAAATAAAGTATCAATGTCTGTGTGGGGATGTGGTCTGTTGTAGTGGCAGAGCCTTGCACTTCAGCTAGCGTGTGTTGCAAGTAGTATCTTTGGCATTTTCAATATCTTGCAAATGATACTTGAAGAAAAATCGTTATAAAGTAGGAACATTTAAAGAAAAAAAGCATCATCAACAAAGAACCGGTTAGGAATAGAAGACAAAGAAATAGTAAGAGTCACTAAGAAGATTTCATACATTTTAATGTAGAAAAAAAACAAGGTCTCTAATGCCATCTTGGGGTTTCTGGCAATATCACAAGATCCTCTCCAAGTGCCTCTAGTTTCACCATTACCTGAATTCCCTTCTTTCCTCATAACCCACAGCTCCCACGTCATTCATGTCATTCAGCAAAACAGAAAACATGAGCAATAGCTAACACATCGGAAGTCAGCAAATACTGCTGTGATGTTTCTGCCAAAAAATTCTAAGTGAAAACATGACAACTTCTGTTATGGTTTCTTAAAGGCTCTTCAGATGAAGTTACCTTTAGGCTCACCTCTCCTGATCTTCAGGACAACAGCTGCTCAACTGAGATTAGGAGCTGTATTTCTGCCAAGAACTTGTGTGCTTATACAGTTTCCTTCCAATAGATTCAACTCCACATAAAGAGTCATTGGGTTGCATTCAGAAACTCACTTTTCCCTTATGTGACTAGTACAAAAAAAAAGATCCAAACACCTCCTTGACATAAACATATGACATCATCTTGCACCGCAGTTTTATCAGAGAGCACAACTAATTGAAAATAATAAGAGAATTTCCACTCTGAGGGAAGGAATGATAACTGAACTTTTATTCTCATACTTCAATTTAGTATCAAGAAGAAGAAAAAAAAGTCTTGTTATTTCAGCTCTACTAAAATACTTTTTCAACATTGTCATTGCTCACACAAAAACCCTACTCTCCTCACCGTTCCTGCTGGGGTTGAGACTAGTTTACATCTACTCAAACCATTTGCACATGTCCCTCTGCTAAAACACCTTGGTACACACCAGAAGAGTCCAACATACAGAACCAAACATGCAGGGGAGTAGAAATATGGCAACTGAAAACTACTAAATAAAAGGACTGAGAAAATAAAAAGATTAATGTTAAGCCAATCCCAAGTTTGGTTTTTATTTCATTATTTCTTAGATCTCTAAAAGCCTCTGTAAAAAAATTTCTGATTGCTTCAGAACATATAAAGAAATCCCATGACCTGTTAGAAAAGCATGTAAGAAAAACTCCTAATGAAGCCGATCAACACACATTAAAGCCAAGTAGACGGGGCGAGAAGGCACCGGTGCTTCCTACTGCACAACCTGGTTCTGCTGTGGCTCGTGGACTGCAACGCGTTACTCGTGAGCACAGTTTCCACACAGCACGCCAAAGTCTCAGTGGTTCACAGGTTTCGCTCTGTCCATAATAAAACTTACCAGCTCTATTGTTCTCGTACAAATTGTGACTTTTCTTAGAGGTGACCCTATGACAAGCCAATCCCCTTCCCTGCAGTTCACAGCTGCTGCTGGTTGCTCAGTAGTAGTTTAGTAAGTGTAATCCACCTCGAAAACAATAATTTGAAAGCTCTTCTTTATTGCAGGGATGGAAGGTAATGTCTCTTCTCGTAGGCAAGAGCTGTGAGACAAAGTTCAGCTTTGTCCCTTCAACGATTAACATCTCTGCTCATTTGAATGACCTTTAAATATTAGCCCTCAGCCTGGCAGCTTGTATTCACAGCTCTTAAGGAGATACAGAACTTCAATTAAATTACGAGAGGCTGATTTTTCCCATCCCACTCCCTCCTCCTATCGTACTGTTAATCTGTTTACTTTTCTAGATACCAGTTCCCCACCAGCCCTGTTCCCTCTTGTTCCTTCCTTTCTTCTCCCTCTTTCCTAATATCAACGACATTCACAGATAATGGTTTCATCCGTTACGCTCTGCAACCAAGGGTGAAGGTAAAATATTAAGCAGATTTCAAGGGCTGATAGCAAATAAAGGGACTGGGAAGCTGATACGAGCTTTGACTGTTCGGCAAGATTTAATGAAATTCACTGCTCAAATCAAAGGCATTTCTCACAACAGAGTTCCAAGCTGTTATATTTGCTTTAAATGTTTGATGCGGCTTTCCTCCTTTGCAGCATTAGCAAGACTACCTGCCACCTCGGATGGGACTAGTATCAGCTCAAAGGAAATTATGAAACCATTTGCCTAAAAGAATTCCAATAAGTAAAGAAAACCCCACTTCTGTCTCTATACAGATTACCTGTAATTCTGTTATTTGTTCTACATCTTCAGCCCGCATACATTGCATTTTGTTACAGCCCTGTCTCCTCTTCTACGTTTATGCAGCTGGGACATTCTTTGTTGTGCGTCAGCCTTCGGGGTAGCCGTTAGAGATCTCTGGGGCAGTGCATCGCTACCAAGCGGAGCACAGCCAGAGGAGACGAAGCAACCACATTTGACTTTCTCCAAGCAGACCCTAGTAGTACTTCTAAAGATACCTGTAGGATGCCTCAAGAGAAGCTACAGAGCTGGTGGAAGAAGAGATCCTCTGACCTTTGGTAACTAAACTTTTCTAAATGGACGTGGCCAGAAAACACCGACTGTCACAATGATACAAGGAAAGACTTTTGGCACTTACTATGGCCCAAGGAAAGAAACACTTGGGCAGTCTGTCCTGCAGTTGTACTCCAGTAGTGCCACATAGGCCAGCAAGATGAAAAAAAAACCCAAAGCATTTAAGCCATTCAATCCCTGGAGAAAGGAAAATCACGTGACCGGTTCCAAGCAGAATAAATTCACCCTTAGGTGAATTTATTGGTGAATGCTACCTTCAAATATCATCACTGCATGCCATCAAGAATATTCCTATTTCTATGCCATCCTCAGCTCTACAGATGTACAAATGTTGGTAGTCACACAAGAGAACTACTCTATGAAAACTGGATCCATGGCATATAAAGCTGATGTACCACAGACAGAAAGATCAGCTTGAGATTTCCATCTAGTGCCATAGGCCGGTTTGGGTTAAAAGGGATCTTTGAAGGTCATCTAGTCCAAACTCCCTGCAGTCCACAGGAGATAACTGAACTTCTAACTGACGCATTAGACTGTTGCTCTGAAGGCAGAGACACCTCACAGGCACTTAATGAGAAAGGGGCTAAGTAGCTAAAGAACAGACTTGTTTGGTTTAAGACAGAATTGTATTTTAAATCTGTTTGCACTTTTAAGACCTTGCCTTTAATCTTGTACCTCAAAGGCTGACATTACATTTTACTAAAGATGTGTTTTCTTTGTTGCCTTACCCTTAAGCTGTCTGGGCTCTGAGGGCAAAGCAACCTCAGATACTGTGCTAAACAGCAATAGATTCCGCACAAGTCCTGTGTATGGATGGAGGGACGCTACCAGGTCCTAACTAAAGGCATGATAAGGTCAATGGAATCTTTTAGTTGATTGCTAAAAGCCTGGATCGGCACCTTGCAGAGGTGCAGAAATGGGAAGGGTGGGGGAAGAGAGAGAAAAAGGAAGATACACAGGAAAAACAAAGCAAAAGGGAACAGGAGAATCAGAGTAAAGAAAGCGGGGGATAAATATAATGCACAACATATTAGACAAGAAAGAAAACAAGAAGCAGAGAGAGAGGAGAGTCAATTTTTAAAGAAAAGGTGTTGCTGTGCTTGGAAGATGATTCAAAGTCTCCTGTCCATTACAGATCCATCCTATCCATTATAGATAAATGGAAAGACAGGGGCCCATCATATTGAATGAAGGATGTCAGGACTGATAATAACAGCACCTGAGGCACGTGGAACTATAAAATCTAAAGGGATAGATACATGGCGTTTGACACGTAGAGAGCAACACCACCTTCACTGCACGTCTTTAAAGCGGACAGCAGGACTAATGTAGGGTAAGAATATCTATATAATAAGTAGCAGGCACAAGTAAACATCAGGACATCGTTGAGTGGCACAGGGTAGTCTTAACCAGACACAGCATGCTGGACTTTAGAAATAACTACTGCCTAGGATGGAAGCAGGAATGTCTGCATTACAGTCTTCCAGTCTTGCCATTCCAGAAAGCTCAGAGTGACTTGGGAGGGGAGGAAGGAGAAAGGAGGCAGGGGAACTCCTTAATTTCTCTTATCTTTCAAGAGAGCAAGACTCAGTGATATGAGAAAGCAGCAGCACCAACGTCCTCCCTCATAATTTAAAGGAAGGTGTCAGAAATATATCCGTTGTTTTGTCTTTAACCCTGGCTTTGTTCAGGCCCATGTGCTGAAACCGAAACAACTATTTGCATCATGAGTCCATTTCACAGAGAGGCTCAGAAATTGAGCACTCAGGCTTTGCACTGTGGTACTGCCCTGTGGTGCCAATGGTCGCTCCAGAAACAGAACATCAACAGGACAATGTAAATATTGGAGGCTTTACTCTGAGATTGAAACAACTCTGCAGACACCAAGGTCAGCAAAGAAGGAGTGGGAGGAGGTGGTCCAGACACTGGAGCAGAGATTCCCCTGCAGCCTATGGCAGGTCCATGATGAGGCAGGTTGTCACCCTGCAGCCCATGGAACAGATCCACCTGGAGCCTGTGAAGGACCTCATGCCAGAGCAGGTGGATTATTGAAGAAGGATGTGACCCCCTGGGAAACCCACGCTGAAGGAGGCTCCTGACAAGACCTGTGGCCCTGTGGAAAGAGAAGCCCATACTGGGGCAGGATTGCTGGCAGGACAGTGATCCTGTGGGGGATCCACGATGGAACAGTCTATTCCTGAAGGACTACACTTTGTGGAAGGGACCCACACTGGAGCAGTTCACGAAGAACTACAGCCCATGGGAGGAGCTCACTTTAGAGAAGTTCATGGAGGACTGTCTCCCATGGAAGGGACCCCGCACTGGAGCAGGGGAAGAGTGTGAGGAATCCTCACCCTAAAGAAGAAGGAGCAGCAGAAACAACATGTGATGAGCTCACTGCAGCCCCCATTCACCATCCCCCTGCGCCACTGGTGGGGAGAGAAGATAAAGAAAATCAGGAGTAAAGCTCAGGAAGAAGGGAGGAGTGGGAGGAAGTTTCTTTTTTTAAAATTGGGTTTATTTTTCATTATCGTACTCTGATTTGATTGGTGATAAGTTATCTTCCCCAAGTCGAATCTGTTTTGCCCATGATGGTAGCTGGTAAGTGATCTCTCCCTGTCTCTGTCTCAACCCATGAACCTCTTGTTGTATGTCCAGCTGAGGAAGGGGAGTTACAGAGCAGCTTTGGTGGGCACTTGGCATCCAGTCAGGGTCAACTCACCAAACTGATGTAAAACATTGTGGGTTTTAAATGTTTGGATGTTTTTCAGAAACTTCAGAATGACAGCTAACTAGTCTTCTACCCTCTGAAACTTCTGCGTCTTAATGGCATAAGAGAAAACAGAAAGTCCTGAGGACCTCTTTGTAGAGCTCTTCATTTCATCTATTTCATTTTATAGCAGACATACATACAGACTTGCACTACAGCACTCTACAGCTGGAAACAAAGTCAGGAGATTAGACGGCAGAGTATTTTTCCTACAGTGCTCTGGACTGCACCATTAATTACATGATGGAGTATCTTTCCCACCATGAAACTGGGCCACTTAAATCTCCCCCAGGGACATCTCACTCTTGCATCTTGGCAAGCTGCAGGGTTTCCCTGCAGTGAGGTGATCTCTTCACCTGCTTACTCCAAGGAGTGAAGAAAGCGATGCTCTTCCTTTGTTCAGGGTGTGAAGTTATTAGATTTCCCCTTGTTTACAGCGAAATACAGGTGAATAGCTGCAAGGCATATACACAGACATTGATGAATGAAACAGTTCCCATCAGCATTACTGCAGCTAACAATTCATTTCTGATTATTCACTCTTTCCTTCTGACTGGCAAGCAACATGACTGCTAAAATGTCTGTGTAGAACCAGGCTCAACAGCAGTTTTGCCTTCCCAGCATAACCAAAGCAGCTGGAAATTCAGGAGCCTCAATGCCTATTTCTTATCTCTTTTTATTTCGTTCCTAAATTTTACTTATGCTCCCTTCCCTACTTACTTATGACCTACTGCCATGCTAAATGCCCTCAAGCTTCATTTGCACCACATCTTACCTGCTTTCACCAGGAGTAAAGACCACAGTTTCCATTAGAGCACAAGGGCAGGCATATGCTGTTTAACTGGATGATGAAAACCAAGGGGAGAAAGACAACATCTCCTAAGAGATTCCCATAAAGTACCAAGCAATGGCGAGTTTTCACTGGCCCTGTGAACTCTTACTGCCTAGTTTATGTCTAGGCCTTCAAGAGGAATTTTTTTTTCTATTTTTTTCTCTCTCTTTTTTTTTTTTTTTTTTTTTTTTTATTGCGCCTTACACACACACACGCAATGACAAGCTTATCTCCTGCATGACACTTGTGCTACCTGGATGCCAGCCAATTGCAGGATGACATTGCAAGGATCCATCTCATTTCAGACCGTGGCTGCTGTACAACTCTCCCCTCCCGGCACTGACTAATGAATCCATGATGCATGAAGCTTCCTCTCGGGCAAACGCTATCCTGAAGTATCACACTGCCAGCTTCTCCTTGCCTCCCTACAGATGAGCACTGATACTAATTAGTGCAATGAGCCTTCAGTGTTTCATTTGCTCCATCTGACTGATTTTGTCACAATGGACAATCCTTGCTTCCCCAGATAAATGATGCAGTCTGCGCTCTTCCCATTCGGTGCGTGTAACTGTGTCTCTAGCCTTGCTCAGCTGCCTCTGTTACACAGGTTCCTTTTCTCTCTGTGGACACATTTCATTAAGTCACATTTTGGTCACAAACCAGTCAAGAGATGCAGAATGAGATCTGCTTCGCCCCAGCTAACGCTGTCAATGTTGTAATCAAGTAAGACAAGACGTTCACGTCATCTGCTGAGAAGGTGGGTTAACAGCATTGCTACAGACAAGCCAATCTCCCTTCCCAGTTCCACATCAAAGGATGCCCATTAGATTTCTTTTTCTTCCAGTTGTAACAACAGTAGCTATTAAATACCAGATAATTCATTCACCTGCAGTTGCCCACGCTTTGCACTGTCCTTTATGAGAAATGCAAGTAACAATGCCTTGTAATACTTTACGAAGGAGCAAAGAAGGATTCAGGGAGCTAATAAAAAATAAGCTCTCCGTTTCTTGACAATGTCCACAAGATGGGGTCATCTCAAGAGTCTCCTCTCAGGATCGTCAAATAATTTCTATACCATTGATTTAAGAAAAAGTGCCTAAAAAGCATTTTTTAGTCACTGATTTTGGATGGAAAAGTCAATTTTCAGCTCAAGAAGTTTCTTATAAAAAGTACCTACTTTCTGCAGGAAGCACTGCGTTTTCCTCACTGATCAAACACCCCATTCACCTCAAAACTTTGACTTTTCAGTCAAAACTCCAAATTGTACCATCCCAAATATCAGAACTGTTTAAGGGAGATCTAACATATGCTGGGACAAAATATGCATTTGAGCTTTCTTAGGCACCCATTCCCTTCCATCGGAGGATCTCTCTGGCTGGGCCACATGCACCCTAATTCAACACGAAGACTCCATGACAGTAATTCACTAAGATGAAGAATTATCCTGCGACACGGGAGTTGTATTTTGGCTGGTGATGTCAGGACAACAAGGCAGCCAAACCACTCCCAGGTGGCCCCACGATGACGCTTCAAAATGGAAATACTGTTTTTAAATGGGAAGATTTGGCTCCAGTTTTGACTATCCATTATTCATAGAAAAGCTTAAGCTTTCTATAGGGGGAAAAAAACACATTTTCTCAAAACAGCCCCACTTACAACCCTATAAGCAATGTCAGCAAATGCTAATTTTGCAGGCAGGGATACTGAGAAGTGAAGCCACTCATGCAACAAAACAGTAAATCAGTGAAAAACTAGAAATAGAACTCAAGATCTGATTAAAGCATAGAAAATTAAAACTTTAACTTAATGTCCTTTAGCCTGTTTCTAATTCCTGTATTCTGATTTTCTTATTTTAAATGTAGCTTATATCCATATAGCTGAAGAGGATTCCTGACTTAAGCTAATTGCTCACATATGGGTTGCATCAAATTAACTGAGTTGATTTAAAAATCTGTTAGTTAAATCAGTGCAATCTCTGCATATAAATGAGTACTAAGAATTGCAATTTGCAGATGATTGTTCTAAAACTTAAACCAAAATAAATAATGCAGAAGGGTAAAGTGTGTCATCATAGATTAACAGTGAGAATAACAAGCAGGGGGGACATCTAGAGGCCCAGTAAAAAAA